>BMAV01005186.1:1361278-1396514 GCA_019973955.1 Trichonephila inaurata madagascariensis
CCACCAACGACTCAGCTGATTGCTGTATTTCATACTTGGCCGGTTTCTCATTTGGCATTCTATAGAATGCCTAGGCAATGTATGAAATAAAAATCATTTCATACATTGCCGGCTAGTTTTAGGCATTCTATAGAATGCCGGATTTCATACTTTGCCGGTAACATATAAATCAAATCCAAATAAACATTAGTTACTCAAAATTGGCAACGATTTTCTTTTTGGCAGCATGCGAAGTTGTTTACAAAACGTATAAAAAGTGGTCAGTATTTTCGCATCGTGTGTATGAGAAAATGGATGAAGAATTTTCTTGTATTAAACAGGTTAAAAAAACCGTTCAATTACCTGTGCCTTTGTCTTTCGTAACCAATGAAATTACCGGTATTTCTGAAATCTTAGACAGTTGGAAACGCCAGTATGTGAAATCACTTCATGGAATTGTAGTGGATTATAAAAATGTTTCTCTTACATCTAGGACAGGATTTATCGGTATCAACAATCCATTTATATATTACAATGTGACAGCAACTTTCGATTTATTTTGCCCAAATATCGGCGATATTGTTAAAGGGCGGATAAATCGTATTAGTAGAGAACACATTGGATGCCTCATTCAGAATACTATCAATGTCACTATTCATTTATCTCGAAATTCATCCACAGAACTTTCACAGTTTTTAAGTCTTGAAAGAGAGATTTTATTTGAAATTTCACATTTTGATTATGAAAGAAAAATGATACGTGTGACGGGTCAAATAACACCTAAGTGCATACAACTGATGAAGGACCTGTTTCCACCGGAAACTTCTGATGATGAAACTGGGTCCAAAAGAGAAAACTCAAATGATAGTCTATTTGATCCACTTACAGATTCTTCATTGAACCAGAATAATATTGAGCAGAGTGATGTGAAGTCAGAAGTGCTGCCTAATAATAGTTTGATTAAAATCAAAAAGTCTAAAAAAACCAAAAATGGCAAAAGGGAAAGTGAATCGTCAATTCTCTTGGAAATTTCATCTATGGGTGAATCAAGTGATGAAGAAACCAAAATCAAAAATAAATCAATGCCAAACCAATCTTCTAATACTCATCAGTATAATTCATTAGATGAATATTTTTCTAGCATGAATTCAAATGTTCTAGAATCTGTGAAGAAAGAAGTTTCACCTATAAAAGAAATTCAGGATAAAGGTCATGGGAAAAAGAGAAAACGAGAATCATCCCTTAGTGAAAATAAGAAGAAAAAGAAAACACGCAAGGACAAAGTTGATAAAATAAATGGTTTAACAATTGATTCATCAGATAATGTGCACCTGACTGATGTTGAAAAATATATTAAGGAAGAAGTTTCTTCACCAGTTCAACCTATTTCTACTACTCAAGAAAATGAAAGCGTTACTTCTACAATACTTTCTGACAAATTAAAAATTGAGAAAAAAAAGAAGAAACACAAAGACAAAAAATCTGGTGCGAGTAAGAAAAATTCTTCAAAGAAAAATAAACTAAAATCGAAGAAAAGTAAAGTGTCAGCTTCTGGAAATGTTCTTAAAAAGGACAAGAAATCAAAGAAACATAAAGGAAGTAAGAGCCATAAAAAAATTAAAAGTAAAGAAAAAAAAGGAAAAAAGACCCATAGTCATAAAAAAAAGAAACCCAGTGCAATTAAATCTAAAGTCAGTTGATCCTCATATTTGCAAACCACATCTTTCAAATTATTTTTCATTCAAGATTGTAATTTTTACAATTTTCTTAAGCATTTAAAATAATTAGCATTGAAATATCAATTCATGTGAAATTATTTTTAAAATATTTCAACGTGGAATTTATTTAGGATTTGCAAGATTTTCCTGTTATATTTTTTTAAAAAATAAAAGGGATTGTCTATAATTGAACCAACCTTTATTTTATCTGTTCTTATGTAGCATATTCTTGTTCATGTTTCTTGGAACATTACATGTCACAATGTTGCTCAAGTAGAGTCAAGATAGAATTCTCAATAAAAGTAATGTAGATTAATCTTACTGATGCCATTTTGGTTATAAATCTAAATTATTATAAGCAGTTTTATTTATTGCAATAACTAATATTAAATTTCAAAACAAACCTTTACAAGAGTTTTAATTTCAGTTGTAAGTTATTACAATTTATATTATTTAGAATTCAGTTTTATCTTTTTTTTTTTATTTCACAATTTTCATTTTTTTTTTCTCTTATTAAAACATTATATTTGATATAATTTGAAGTTTGGCTTATATGCTAGTCTCAGTGGTGCACACTAGAATTTTTCAAGGGGGAGCCAGTCAAAAGTCCACCATTCTCATGTTGTACCCCAATATGCAGCCAAACATATTCTTTTGATTTTAATTAATTGAGTAAATAATTAGCATTAATCCATAGGATAAATTATTAATAAAAAAAATTTTTCTTACTTCATACAAAAGATTATAACCAGTCCAAAAAACCAGGTCTAGTCTTGTGGATCCCTTGTGTTCGTCACTCGCCTTATTATTTCTTGAGAGGGATAAATATTATAAACATTTTTTATTCTGTTAGAGTATGAGTAGAGTATACTGGTGGAATTGCTGAAAATTAATGTTAAGAATTATGTACTGTATACAGTGAAAATTGTTGCATGTAAATTTTTTTTCTATTTAAATCATTCATTTCTACACATTATCTGGTCCTTACCTAATCTCGCTCTTAATTGAAATTGCATGTTTAATCTCACAGGAGACCTCTTATAAAATAAGTGAATGAATTTATCTTCATAAGTTTAATTCATGAAAAATCTTGTTTATTAAGGGTGGAGGATCCAGCAGAAAAAATGGTTTAAATATGTTATTTAGATTTTCAGGATTAATCTAATGCCTATAAATAATCAAATTCTGTCATTTTAGCAATAAATGTAATGTGATTTTTGATGATAAAATATCTACGATTGTTGAAAATTTTGCATTTTAACTACTAATGTAATGTTTTTTTAATGTATTACATGATATCAGGTTTTAAAGTAGAAATTAGGCTTTTTAAAAAAGAAATATCTGTATATTTTAAATAAAGTTTAGTATTTTAAAATCAAAGCATTGAGAGAGAAAAATATGAACTGTATTAATATCTAATTTCTGATCTAATGCTGAAAATGCATTTTTTAATTAGATAAGATATTTTTTAAATGAATGGTTCTGTACTTAATTTTAAATCAAGAGTTATTTACATATATTAAATGTTTGTATCCTTTTAAATATATCTAGTATATTTAAATACATTAAAACTGTATCTTGCAAGGAGTGTTGTACATACTTTCTCAACCTGCTTAATGTTGATAATTTACGTAATTTTTACATTCAGTATCAACTTTAAAAGGATGTCCAGACAGTGGCGCACACAAGGGGGGGCCTGGGGTCCGGACCCCCCAAAGCCCTTGATTTTTTTCCGAATGGTTATAATTCTAAGTATATTATAAGTAAAATTTAATTAAATATTTGTTATTAATGATTAATTTTATTAATTAATGCTAATTATTTATTCAATAATTAGTTTTGTACTGTTTTGTTCCTGAAAATCGACAAAATCAAAAATAGCATGATCAAGAATGGTGAACTTTCGACCCTGGACCCCACCCCCCTGAAAAATTCCTGTGTGCTACTGTGTCCAGAAATAATGTATTTTGAATTTATTTCTGTGTTCTTTTATCTTGCTCTTAGTTTGGTGCATATTACATAACTATTAATTCTCAATAGCAATGTAAGTTTTAAAGGAATTGAAAAATAAAAAAAAATAGCTAATTGTTATACTTTGGAATAAGAACAGTTCTTGATTATTGCAACCTTACTAATGCAGTTACAGAGGAACAAAACAAACTTCTGCTAAATTACTGTTGCATTTCTGCAGCAATTTTATTGTTTCTTCTTAATTCATATTCGTTAAAATAAAATAAAAAATTTAAAAAAACATGGACATTTTGTAGTATTTTTTTCAAGTAAAAACTTTTTAAATTCTATGACTTACATAATCTTATTGAATATGTTTTTATGAAACGTGAATGCTGGACTAAAATTCATCTGTAATCTTCTATTATTTTAGACATTAAGGTATGCTTATTGATGCTGTTTTTTAACATTTAATATTTTTTTTAGAAATGTTTCTTGGCATTTTCCTCATAAAATACTTAGTATAAATATTTATTTTTTTGATAATTCTTATCAAAACATTTAACTAATTTTAATAGTTTTAAAGGTTGATTCAATAATGTTAATGTAATAATCAAACATATATAATATGTAACTTAAAAGCTATTAAATATGGTTTCAAATAGAGCAAATATCATCTTCGATGCTCTTTTCAGATTGAAGCAAGACAAATCTATAGCGTAGCTGTTAATGTGCAAATTAAGGGAAATCATCATTCAATTATTGTTGTAATTATATAGGATAACACAAAGAATATTTTAGTGTTTCGTAATGTATTACTGAAAGACCAGTATTATATAGTTTGTTAAAAGTCCGTATATTTAAAAATATATCTCAATATTAGGATTTAATCTATTTTGACAGATAAAATTTTTTAGAAAAACCATGTTGATTATTTTTAATGTAAATAAAATTTTAAGGATATATTTATTCTATAGTTATTCAATCATTATTTTCCCCTTTTATGTCGAAAAAATACTATTTTTAATTTATTTGAAATTATTTCTGTATAAACTGGGAATTTTTAGATCATGAAATGTTGCTATTTAATACTTTTTTGTGTTAAAATTTAACTGTGTACTTTTCTACTAAAAATATTTTAATGGGCATAAAATTAAAACTTAATAATTTTTCCATTGTTTACTTACAAAAAATACTACAAATTATTTTGAATCTCGGGATTTAATTATAATTTTTGAAAGACAATTGTATTTTTTACATGTTTGTTTTCAAGCATCACAAAAAAAATGATCAATATAGTTAATTCAACTGAAATGTTTTATCCATTTGAATTTGTACAAATTATATTTATTTAAATATTTACAAAGATGGAATTTAATAATTATTTTTATTCCATTTTTCTGGCTAAAAGACCTAATAATTAAGATCCTTTCACATATTCTTATTGGCACTTATTCTTCAACATTCTTATTCTATTTTAACAAACAACAATCATAATTTCCTACAACTCTAGATGAATCAATCCTAAATTCATGACTTTGTTGACTAAATTGTAAATGCCTTCATCTCTGAATAAGAACATTATGGTAACATTAATCAAATAAAATAAGGCAAAATCCTGTATTTAAAATTCTATTGAAAGTTCTCAATTTATCACATTATAATCCTTTATTTTTTACATTTTTAATCCAAACAGCTCTAAAAAGTTGCAATTGCTGCAAAAGAATAAAATGACCATAACATGAACAACAGTTGTCACGTCACAGTTTACATAAATTTCGAAAAAAAGTCAATTTAAAAATCTTCTGTTAAAAGTAATTTTTATGCATGGGAAATGCATATTGTAAATGATAAAATTTTATTTTCAGATTGCATGTATTTATTTCAAAATTTCCAAATAGACTTGAAAATGATTACAAGAGTACACTGTTTATTATTAGGTATTAAATTCATTTGGTTTTTTATAAGAGAAAGAATAGATTCTTCAGTTTTTTCAAGTTCAGCTCATAATTGAAAATTACTGATTATACCATTAAAACATGCTTTTGAAATATTTCTGGATATGTACTGCTTTATTTATGATGCATTGTTTACTGACTGAGAAAATGAAGCCACTTTTAGAGATATTGCCTCAAATTTGTTTTCTAATAATAAAAATGCATTATTAAAATCCTTTTTCTTTTTTGTTTAAAAAAAAATCAGATAATAATTTGTCAAATGTATTTTAGTTATTTTTATATTAATTTTTGAAAAGATGTTCTGTATGAAAACATATAACGTATTTAAATAATCTTTAGCTCGAAGTACAACGAAAATGAATTCATGTTGAATATAAAAGTTTATTAAATACTAAAAAAAACACATTTATATTGATTTGATCACACACACACACAAAAAAATCACTTTTGTACAGACTGGAAAATATCATACAAACAGTGAAATGTAATTTGCACACAATAAGATTTATAATATGAATCGCTATAAATGTGTTATTCATTGACACAGAATACTGACATGCATTTTTTAATAAGAAAATTCAATAAATTATAGAATCAAAAATATTAATGGCAAATTATGACTAGAAGTATGCCTAAAGGTTTACTGTAAAATATTAACTAATAAATTTGATATTTTCAATTTGAAGGAAAATTGACATAAATCTCAATAGCAAAATGTTCAACATTCATATAAATATTTTTAAAAATTTACATATTTAAAATAGATTATATATATGGATATATAACTTGTAAAAATATCTAAAAACAAATATACATTATTCAAATCAGATGAATTTCTTATATTTTTTTGTTAAAAAATATGAATTTCCTAAATTGCTAAAACATTTTAAAAGTTTTAGAAAAATAATATACAAATATCATACATACAAAGTTAAAAAAATCATTAAATGTTTTATAGGTTGACAAAACAGTTCAAACACCAAATTAATTGATGAAAAAAAATCTAGGTGTTTACTATTGCAAGGAATTGTTTTGCTTAAAATAGTGAAACAAATTTAAAATTGATATTTAAATATATATTTTAACTATAGTTCCAGACTCACATTTTTGTATAGGGAGAAACAAAAATAAGCAACGGAAAATAATACATCCTCATACAGATGCTTTAATATTTTCAATAATGTTTGCTATTGATAGAATGAATATATATAAAAAGAGATGTTAAGGCACTGAAGTTTTTCTGATCAAGAAAAGTAGAAAAATATTTTATCCATCATAAAAGTTCTTATTAAAATATGTAATTTAAAAATGCATGTACCAAATCAAGGCACAAAATATCTGAATATTCAGCATTTAAAGAATATTGCATTATGAAACCTTAAAAACATTTTTCATCTAAAAAAAATGCTACTATATAAGAATGTTATCTTTTGTAAAATATATGGATTCCTGTACAACAAGTTATTCAAAGTTCACATTTTACATAAGGCTGTCAAATTATATGTAAAATCAACATAAAAATTATCTAACAATCCTTGACAAGCACAACAAATATTATGTTTGGTAAAATTAATTTTCTGCATAAAACAAATTCAGAAATGTTAGTTAAAAAAAATTATCCTTCAGTATGTATTAAATTGAAAGACACATTTCACTCAAACAACATACTCATATGAAATACAAATGATAATAGTGAATTTTAAATTTATTTTGTACGTCATATTTCTTTCATATTTTTTGTAATAAAATTCACAAATATTTGGCATAAAAATTATTCTAAAAAATAACAGTACTTATAACTCTTTTTTTTACAGAAATAAAGAGATAAATATAAGATCAATCCATATATATATAATTTGCAATATGAAATATGTGAGTGCTACCTATTTAAGGAAACTGTCAGATAAATTCCACTTGCTTTCAAAGATCTATTTACTTTTCTATATATCAAAGCTCACATACATGCAGTGTTATTTAATGAAAAAAAAAAAAATTTTATCATAAGTATTAAAAGATAAATACACAATTTTAACATCTAAAAACAACTGATTAAATTAATCCTAAATTAAAGTGGAGTAAAAGTACTTAAGCAAAATTATAAACGCACAGTTTTATGTAAAACAGTTTTTTATGTTTAGAACAGAGGGAAGACTAGGTACAATTACTTTTAATACTATTATTTACAGAAAAACAAATATTAATAGATTATAGGAGACATAGAAGCAGGTTCTTAGGTATTTCAAATGAAAGTTTTTCAAGCATTATTTCACGTTTATCATACTGATAATTAAAAACACAGATATAATTATTTTTATAGAATGTTAGTCTTTTTAATATTACGCTACATAAACTAAGAATACCAAAGTATTACAATTAAATTTGCTTTATTTATTCATAATAAAAAGTAACAGAAGTAAAGAAAGTTTGAAATGGCAAATAAAGAAATTTTGAAAATTAAATAATGTTTGTTTAAAATGTATTAAATATATTTAAATTCATTAGTTCAAAGGAAGTCTTAAGTAAATAATTGTAATCTACATTTATTCATTGTACACATTTTCAGAAAATTTACTTAGAAAATTAAAAAACACACATTTTATAAATTAATCAATATACAATTACCTATAAACAAAATGATCTATTATACAAAATGAAATACGAGTAGTTTCATTTTGTTTCCACTCTTGAAACAAAAGTGTATTATACAAAATAAGCATAGCATTTCATATGTAGGACTACTTATATTTTAAAATGCTTATATATACAGAAATAAAAGCTTTGATAAAACACAAACACTTTGATTTTCATTGTGTGTGTTTCCAATACACACACAAATGCATGCACATACACAAGCAATACAAAAAAAATTTTTTACACAGTTTCAACAAATTAAATCTCCTTCCCCCTTACGAAAGCAATCAAGAATGAATAGGTTCACTCGCATAAAAATTATAAAATGATACAAAAACATTGAACATAGCACCATAATAAAAATACAAAAAGTAACTCTCTTTCCCCCCCCCCCCACACACATTCATATTTTATTACACACATAAAACAAACTATACTTCAAAATTTCAATTATTTTTTGGCAATATTTTCCTCTTAAAAAATACTTGAACTCACTAATTAATAATGAAAGCAAACAATTCTAAGAGTAGAAAAGTTAATCACAGATTGAAACCCTTTTTCATCAATTTCTAACTGGATAAATGTTTTAAGACTAACCTCACAAACATACACAAATTCATATACACATGAAATTTAATATTTTGAAAATATTTAAGTTTTGCTAAATGACATTTTGTACAGATTAGTACTGTAAACTAAATATCTCTTACATTAATAAAAATTTATTTTTTAAGAACTAAAATATACTATAATAACTTAAAAATGGGGGGGGGGGCAATTAGCATTTAAATATTTTTTATCAAAATTTCATACAAATACTACTTAAATTTATGCTAAAATTAATTTTAAAAGTTAATTTTCACCTACTTTACATTAATTTTAACAATAATTCAATTAAAATTAAAAGCATTTCATAAATCAAATGGCAGCTTTTTTAGATTAACAAAGACAATGAATGCCATGAAATAGGAATTAATATTTTTTTCAACAATTCCTTGAACAAATTAGGCACAGATTTTGGCAAAGCACAAAAATACAAAGGACATGTGGACGGTTTTTACTTCACATGTATACAAACAAATTTCAGGAAATAAACATACGTAAATATGAAATCAACACAGAGATCTATAAAAGTCTTTAAAAGGCAATATAAAATATACAATCTATAAGAACAAGAAAATGTATTAGCAGTAAAAAAACATTTGGATGGCAATAAAAAACACATACAAACACATTACATATATAATTCTGTTTAAAAAAATTAAAATATTAATCACAGAAAATAAAATTTCAAACACTAATATATTAATTAACATTAATATAAAATGTGAATTAAATATATATTTATAAAAATCCTACAGTTTTACTCATAAGTTACATTTCCAATAAAATGTATTAAAATTCTAACTCATTTTAAATTCAGTTTTTACTAAATGAAAGTAGTACAAAAAAAGTCTTTAAAAGTCAGAATGTAATATCTTCTTATAACTTAACATACACAAATACCTCTTTATAAAATTGAGCTAAGGCAGAAAATTGAAAAATATAATTAATACTAAACATATATTAAAACTAATTAGGAATGTAAAAACCAAAGAAATAATTATACAAATGTAAACAATTTACATACATAACAAAAAATGCATTCTCTTTACATATCAATTAATTGGATTTAACATTTATAACTTCACAATAAACTTAATTGCAATAATTCCCAATTAATTCAACTAAGATTTTTAACTCTAAGAATCTTAATATGTTTTTATTTAATTACTTAATAAGCAAGAAAAATATTGAAAATTGTAGCTTATTACAAATATTTGTATTCAAAAATATTTAACAAAGACATTTGTTTTTTCTTAATAACAAAAAGTAAAAATTTCCTTAAAAACTTGTAAAATGCTCTTTTTTATATATATATAATTTTAATTAGATTAATCTATGTAGAATACACCTTGTTTTAAAAATGCACTACTAAATCAATACATTTTTATAGAATTTGAAACTTTACAAATATCTGCAAACAGATGTACAATAAACAGTTTGAGGTAATGTTGGCTGCATAAAAGAGTTGCCACAAGTCTATTAACAAATATTTTAACAAAAATGCAAGGGACAAAAGGTTGGTATATGATATGTCAATGAACAAAATACAACAAAAATTCACCCATCATATTTGAGCACAATCTTTTGGAATAAGTATAATCTCATCAACAGAGATTTAAAATAGAGGGAACATATCAGATCATGCAGGTATATTACAAAATTCGAAGAAGACACAGCCACATTAAACTATGAAAATTTAACTTTATATAACAACATTTGTATACATATAATGCTCCTATTAGCAGCATCTGCAAAGTAAGCATGTCATATAAAAACAAGGATATGTAGAAACATCTTTATACAGAGTTCAATGTGAATAAGATGGCACCACAACATTTGTAAAAAAAATGAATATTTCTCTTAAGACTCTAATCTTTTAAGAAGTTCATTCTGTTGCACAACTCTGACAGCAGTATAGACCATTCGTTTCTTTGACTGAAATTAAAATAAATACACATTAATTTTTAACTGACATACGTATTTTTATTCATGTTATTATTACACACACACACACATTTCTATTTCTAAAATTTAAATTGCATCATTTCAAAATTGCTATAAATATATACAAATTTTCTTAAAAAAGAGTTGTTGTTTTTTCTCTCTCTAATTAACAGAAAATAAATTAATCAAAAATAAAATAAAAATTTATGATAACTTGTAAATACAAATCAATAATCTTTATGTCATTAATCATTATGTCTATATACTGTTTATTTTTTAACAGTTCAACATCAATTTCATTTTTCTTCAATTAAAATATGAAAATATGTCTTAATTTATTTTAAATTTTGCCAAACTTACCTCACACACACAAATTCAAAAAAAAAGTCCAGTTTAAAATTTCTAAATAGCAAAGTCACTTAAACAGTAAAAACAAAAATATTTCTGCTAAATTTTTTGTACATTTATTGAAAAACCTTCTTCATAAAAATCTATATAAATGTATATATATACAAAGGTTGCTTACACTAAGAGAGTTTATCACAATTTATAAGTGAGTTGATGTCATTAAATATTTAGCATAACTTTAGTTCTTTGTAAATGATTAAAAACTTGATTTTAGAAATTAAGATAGAGTTTGATTATACCCAAATTATGATGAGAGAGATTGCAAGTAGCACACAATGTACATTACTTAGTACATTAGAAAAGTGAAAAAATAGAGAGGGAAAAAGGCTCGAAGCTTTTGTACTTTTGGAAAGGGGATTAACTGGATTTTTGCTAATTCAGCAGTTTTTGAAACTTGTGAAACAAACAGACGAATTACATAACTCAGAAGTGAAAAGATGCTAAATAAAATTCATTGCATAACTTATTGTTACAGAAACTATAACTTCTCTGCCAAAAGGATAGTGTGGCGAGAAAGGTAATTTACAATCAAGGAGAGAACAAACACTCTTGTAAATAGATAGAGGTGACCATGGTTAAATTTGGTCCTTAAATCCAGAAACAAAAATAGATGCCCCAATAAAAATCTATAAGCCTAGGGTGGCATTTCCTAATGTTCTTTCAACCCCCTCAAAGAGGTAATTTGATTGTCAATTTAACTTGTGTTAAAATGA
Source organism: Trichonephila inaurata madagascariensis (assembly GCA_019973955.1). Lineage (NCBI taxonomy): Eukaryota > Metazoa > Arthropoda > Arachnida > Araneae > Nephilidae > Trichonephila > Trichonephila inaurata. The sequence goes on from BMAV01005186.1 coordinate 1,373,186, forward strand.
GAATTGTTGTGTCAACTTTAAATATGCATTAATAAAGATACTATGTTTAGAGTGTCACACTTGACATTATATAACATCAATAAACTCTAGTTTGAAGCTCAGTGGCTGAGTGGTTAGAGTGCATTGCACTTCCCACCACAAGTATGAGGTTCAAACTCAGGGCTGGGCAAGGTCAACTCAGCCTTTCATCCCTTCAGTAAGTTGATAAATGAATACGAAGGTTGCTTGGGAACTTAACACTTGGGGTTTTCACATCAGACTGACCCCCTGACAAGAACATCTGCTCTTGTACCTCAGAGCCCAAGGTCATATATACTGAGTTGGGCAGAGTAGGCCTTGGCCCTTATGCGCTGTTGCGTCTCTGAGTTAAGTTAAACTTTAGTTTATTGTGGTTACACTGGGAAATCAAAATTTACTGGAAATAAAAATTTCATTCAAATGATTGTACAAATACAAAAGTTCTGTTTAACATATAATCTGCATAAAATGATTCATTTCATAGAAATGCCCATAGCTGACTTTCAGGCACTATGAACAATAAGTTTGTAATTTCAGATAAAAATAAATAATTACATAATGTAAGTCCACAGAATAATAATGAAGAATTGTGATACTGAAAAATATGTATCATGCATATATTTAATAGCCAGGATTCAACTATTTATTTGTTTTATTCATTCATTCCTTCAAAAAGTATACTATTAATTAATTTTGATACATTAAAATTAAATTAATTTTAACACATACTTTAGCTTTAAATTCATCTTATATTTAATTCCTTCAGCCCACACAGTAATAGTGTATGCAACACAAAGTTCATCAATATTCACTGGTTATTTCATTGGTTTTTATACCCACTATCCATTATGAACAGTCAGATTTTTGTGTTTCATGCTAATAATGCTCAAATAAGATAGCATTTAGGCAGATTAGAAGACAAAGCATAATGCTCACGAAAATTTGTGTTTAAATTATTTTTAAACTCTAAAGAATTTAAGGGGGATAAAAGTACATTTAAGTGTTTGTTTATTGCTCATTGATTGATTATTAGCATCACACTCTCAAGAGCTACATTAAGCTTGGCAACAGATCTTGCAATTTTAAACCGTCAAATGAGAGCGACAACTGAGCAGGCAATCCCATTCTCCAAAAGCCCCTATATTCACACCAACATGGGGACTTTTAGCCTAGGGAGATTTGACATGCATCAGCCCCCTATTCAGAGGATCTTCAATAGCAACAGAAGAAACAATAACTCAACAATGACAATCACGAGTTCAAGAACGTTACTATTTTGATGCTGCAGTCAACTGTTCATTGCTCATACTGCCACTATCAACCATGTTCTTCAGAATTGTTATGAAATTTGGTTTCTCATTACTGAATGAGGGAAAAACCATACAAGAAAAAAATTCAATCAAGCCATCAATACCAACTCTCCTTAACATAATTCTGGTAAAAGATGGCAAAGACAGGTAAGTTATGCTACTGAGTAACAGTTCTATTAGTAGAAAAAATAGATGCAATATGAAGTTATTGAAATATGATTTGTTAAATAACTAAAAACAAGAAAATTCTCAATGTAAATGGATGAATCACAACTATGAGAGATAGCAAAGACATATAGAGATGACTTAGTTAAAACATATTAATAAAGTGATTTTGCTTAAGAAATGTTATTTTACAAATTATTAGAGAGCACCACTACCTCCAAAGATATATATTACAAACTAAAAAAACGACTTAGGTGTCAATAACATACAAATGAAAAATGTAACATCTTGTGTTGCAGATAGTGCTCCTAATGTGATGGACAAGAAAAGTTGACTTCTAATTACTGAAAGATGAGAGTCCAGAAACTAAAATAAACTTCTTAATGAAGTGCTAAAATCAGATACAAAAAACATGAATACTATCAAAGCTAAGGCCAAAAATTAGAATTCCTTCAAAATACTTTGTGAAAAACAAAATGTTGATATTGTAAGATTTTTATTTCATGCTGAAGTAAGATGACTATCAAAAGAAACCTTAAAATGAACTATTTGGTATTTTCAGCATTAATTAATTGACAAACTTAAAATGAAGCAGCAGTTAATGGTAAAGCACTTGTGAATTATTAAGCCAATATCTAAAACACAACTATATTACATAACTTCAAAAAACATTATACTTATTACATCAAAAATACATTTGTAACAAAAATTTTGAAACTTTTTAAAAAATGTAAAGTGACTCATACCACTGTATTTGTTATGAAAAAATTTTCCATTGAATTTTTAAGAAAAATTTAGCTGTTTAAAACAAATTGATTTTCCAAACTGGATGGTGGAACCAACATAAGTGAGTTTTTCTGTTTCAGTGCAGTACTAAGAATCGTTAGAAACGTAAACTAATAGGTCAGTTAAAACTTTATTCAATAAAAAAGGAGTGATGGCATGGTTCTGACATGAAACAGAAATTGAATACAAAAATTCAATCAACTTTCCATAAAAATTATTACTACCCTTTTTATCTTCATATTAAGCTGAATGAGGATTTAGTGCCATAAATGATTTGTTACTGAAGAAAATTGACTGAATAACATGCAATGGGATGACTTGTAACTGAAGCTGAATAAATTAGAGTCTAATATAAAATTTCTCTAGAGTAAACCCAGAGGTCTCATCAAATTTAGTACACTCATTTAGAATTGACTTCTCATTGTATTTTGAAATTATACAATTCAATGCAGTAATTAAAATATTATAGAAAATTATACATGAATTTCAGGTCCCTTTCACATATTTTTAAAAAAAAAAAAATCTTTTTTTTTCCTTTTTTCCTTCACAATTTCCAAGAGATTTTTTTCTTAAAACTTTTCCCAAGGACTGAAAAATATCATTTAGACTTTATAAAGTGAATAATTCAACTTTTTTTTAAATATATAAAATATGTTTATGTTATTTGAAGGCATTAGAATTTTAGAAAGGTTTAGGTGGGGCACAATAAAAAAAATTGAGAAACACTGATTTTAGGTTAATATATATATATATATATATTTTTTTTATTTCTAATGGCAGATTATGAACAGTTATTACAGAGTTCATCAATCTACCTAGAACATCACTGAAAGCTGGTATCTCTTTTTAGTGCAGCGCCATATAGGCGGATACCAATCACACTGCAGGTAATTTTGATGCCCAGTTTCCTCCCTAGAGGGAGGCACCTGAGCTCTGATGATGCAAACCTGTACTAGGATTTAATTTTGCCTAGAGCACCCTCCCCCCCAGGGATCTTTTACAGCCGTATAATCATACGCCATGACCGCTGTCGATTTTCTGCATCATGAAAATCCATCGTCTTGGGTCGGGGTCGAACACGCAACCTTGGGTACAGAAGGCCAGTGACAAAACCAACCCTGCCACCCAGCCCACTTTTAGGTGAATATTTAGTAATATAATTTTAGAAGCCACTACAGCAAAATGATTAACTCTGAAAAAAAGTTGTATGCTAATTGAATAGACCTAAATATTTATTCTTGGTTTTAATGCTATATATATAGTTATCTATGAATTAGGCTTTAAAAATAATTCACCTCCATCCAAATAATGTATATTAAAATTAAAAAAAATTGTTTATTTTGTATTCTTTAAGTGACTCTAACTATGAGAAGTTCTAACCTGACTTTGAAATGAGATAAGCTCTTTAAAATTAAAAAAAAATTCCCGGTTTGAATTTTTTTTTTTTTTCTTTGTATGTTCCTTTTTTCAAAAGATAAAATTTTTGATGAATCTTTCAGAAATATACAATATACAGTAATACCAAAATAAAGATAACTGATTTACATTTTAGGAAATTTTTATTTTACTTTTCAATTCCTTATATATATATATATATATATATATATATATATGAGTACCTTATTTTAGTGTATATATATGCTTAAAATAAGCGATACACGCATTGAAAAATTAGTTTTGTTTTAAAATTAAAAAAAGAACAAGCACAAAATAATATCAGCAAAAAAGCTTAACTTTATGTAAAGCCAATCAACAAAATCAAATTAGAATAAAATATAACAAATAAAATGAAATTTAAGTATTAGAACAGCAACACATTTAAACACCAATATAAAATTTAATTATTTTTCGATAAATTGTTCAACTAAAAAAGGTAACTCATGGTAAAACCTTTCTACTGCATTAATAAGTGTCTATTTTTAACATTACAGGAGAAACAGAGAAAATTTAGTATTTTTGATTCATATTATTTAAAACAGTTTTTAGAAATTATAAAAAATTAGTGATACAAAAATGGAATGCTTACTTTTTCCCGAAGTCCACGTATAGCTGTATATAATGCTAACATGAGAATGATGATTCCACCCGACACAGATAGAAAGCAACCAATTGTAACATACTGTGGCAGCATTTTTGTAACAAATTTTAATTTTTCAGCTGTTTCAAGATTAATTGATGCTGACTGAAAGAACACAATATATACAATTTAGTGCGATAAAAGAATTCTCATTTGTACAAGCAGATGTTCTTGTGTACATAATGTAACATACAACATGATTAACACAAATTTGGTTATCTTTGATCATTTCTTATTGTCATAATTCACAGTTACAAATTCCTGCATACAATTCTATCTTAAATTTTTCAAACAGTTAGGAAGTATTGTCATGCAAGCACTTAATTCATTACTCCAGTCTATCAATGTACAAGCATACACAAAAAGAGTAAACTTGTACAGTAAAACCTGTTTTTGCACGGTAGATAGGGACCGCATCAAAAGAAACTGTACCAAAAAGGGATGGGAAAATATTTCATAAATACTTACATATAACTAACAACTTTGTCAACATACAACAGAATTAAAAAAAAGTCTCACTTAAAAAATATGTCAATTATTTACAAAATTAATGAGAAAGTACTTCCAAACAAAATAAAAAATTAAATTCCACATGGAAACATTTTTAAAACATTTAATTTCTCATTGTATACAGGGAGAAATTTTCACAAAATGTACATACATGATTCACTGCTACTCATTGTAATCCAAAACACACATCTTCCTGTGATGAATTGGCCCAAAATCGTTTTCATCTCACTTGAAGATACAAAACTGATTTATTTTTTTGTATCATAAAGTAAAAGATAAGTTTCTGTTACGATGGTCGATTGGTCAGTTGCTTGTGAATGTCACGATAACCAGATATGCATGATCAAAGCTCTATTTAGAATTTCAAACTCCTTTTGGAACTGGTATCAATTTCAAGAAAATGCTTTTCTGATTTGTTACAAAGCTCCCTTAATATATTTTATCCATTCTCAAAGAATCCGGGTCTTCTTGTCCATCTACATAATCTATCAAATTATTGATAATGTCACTGCCATTGAAATTTTCTTTTTCAATCAAGTGCATGTTGCTAGTGCATTGAGAGAAAGCAATTGAACATGCATTGTCGAGAGACTATTTATAACCAATGAACAGAGAGCATCTTGAAGCGTATATATGAACATTGATAGAAAAATTACAGTGGCGCCAAAGCCGTTGAAATTCATATGTACCACATAAAAACAGATTGTACCAAAATAAAAAGGGTGGAAATTCAATTTTCCCTACCCAACAAATGTTTTACCTTCGATTCTAAGCCGCACCCGATTTTCAATAGCATTTACACTGGAAAAATAGTGCAGCTTAGATGCAAGTAAATACAGTAATTTTATAATTTTAAATGAAAAAAGAAAACTATGAATAATAAGAAAATATTACCTCACTAAACCAAAAAATTGGGTAAAATATTTTTTCCTCTGGCAATTCAATATTCCTGGGAGAAAAAGACATTAATTAATTAAATAAATTTACTAATGCCAGTTAATAAAATAGATGTGTTAAAAACATTTTTAAACATGAATAAATTCTAGAATAAAACTCTAAATGTAATAGTACTTCTGCACATAATAGTTAAAATTATTTTAGAAATATAATAAATAGAATGATTTATTTTTGTGAATATAATAAAAGAATTAGCAAAAAATCCAAAAAATAATTTTGCTTGCTACATAATTAAGAATATTATCTCTTATGCAAGTAAAAACCTACCTTTGTTGATCTTGAACATTAAAAAATGATGTATTATTTCTATCCATAATGCAGCAAAAACATAATATTTAGATATGGTTACTTTATCATGAATTATTATAACAAAAATTAACAGGTTCAGTTATAAAATATTGCAATTTGATTGTTATAGAAACCTTTTCAAATAGAAAATTTAAAAAATAGTTACATTTTTTTTTTCTTCTTAAATTAATACTGCAGTTCTAAAATGTCACATAATGTTTGACTATATCATATATTAATACAATCAAATTTTAGTTAATAAATGTTTGATATTAGTTTTTAAAATAGATTTCACTTTAATATTATTTTTAAAAAACATGGAAAACAATTTGAAATAAGATTTACAATGAGACTGACAAATATAAACTAAGCCTTAACAATTTTTTTAAAAAACAACTTACAAAAAATTGTAAAACCAAATACAACACTTTGTGTTTATATACTAAAAAAACAAAAAAATCACTGACTGTTTAAGATTTTACAGAATTTATAAAATAAAACAGAAATAATACTGAACTAAAGTATGAACAGAAGTTTAGTCTGTTAAAAAAAGAAATCAATCTCATCCAGGTCTATTTCAATCCAAGTCTAAGCCCAATTTACATTAAAATGCTGAAAATTTTACTTGAAAATTCACATTCCTTACAACACTCACCACAACAATTTATATAAAAACGTTTAGCTGTCTTTTATATATTTAAGATTTCAATATTTTCTAATAATTAAGTTACACATATATACATATTGAACTTGTTCATAAAGGTTAATATATTTATGGTTAGAAGTTTTAGCTATTCATTATTTTAAAAAATTCCCACTAAAGTCTTGTTAAAATTAATTATAATTAAAAATAATTTATAATAGGAATTATATAATTTCAGTTAAAAGAAAACAGAGCAATAAAAAAATATTTAATAATACAGATAAAATACTCACTCAATTTCATCACAATTAGGAATGGCAACATTTATTTGCAACTTAGCATCAACATTTACAGGAATGCCCAGTTTCTAAAATTATAAATAGAAATAGAACTACTAACTTATAAAACTCTTTATTTTCAAATAATAGTTTATGGATTCATACATAAAAAATATAATGCAATGAATATACTTAAAACATATGAATATACTTAAAACACATGAATATACTTAAAACACATGAATATACTTAAGACATGATGAGCTCATATGAATATACTTAAAACAAATAGAAACTAAACTTGGCACAATTACTTGCCTTAAAGTACAAATTGCAATTTTTAACTACATAAAATCCGGTATATAATGCACACTTTTAATACAAAAAATAAGATCAAAATTTACTGGTGCACAGGTTATTCCCTGGGTATAAAAATAAGAGCTTTAAAAATAGAAAAAAAAATGAGCATAGAAAATAATTAGGACCTCTACATCTATCGAAGTATTGTTTATTGAATCTAAATGACATTCCTCATGAACTTAAAAGTTTAACTCTAGAAGTGTACTATTTTTTCAAAAGCTTGGGATAGTACTAGAATAAATGTCTTCAAAATGAAGAATATTGCATACATACATTTCAGGCTTCTTCGTAAAAAAAGGGTGTATGCATTACATGGCAAATATACCTAAAAATTAAAAAATGCAGCTTGAAAGTATAGGTGTATGTTATACGTTAATGGTTGATTGAAAATTGTGTTATAACCCCCTCATTTGCCCAGAAGAGGGTAAAAAATATTAAAACAGTATGTAAAAGATCTGAAATCAAATAAGTACAAGAAAAGTTTTCATAAATCACATCTGAGAAATTAAAGCAACAACAAAACAAAGAAATTTTAAAAGCAAAATTACTCTACAAAAAACTGGTTTTTAAAACCAACATTAAATAATATTGATTAGTAAATACAGTGTAAATTTCAATAATATTTTTCCTACATGCTATATTACCTTTCGTTATTCAGATAATTAATACTTTTTCATAAGAATAAAAAAAAACTCTATAAAAATAGTTTCTAGCTCCATTGACTATAAAAAGACATGATAAAATAATTTAACATTAGTGAAAAGTTTACATTAAGATTAATAATTACACATATTTACAAAAAGTCAGCAATTTTCAATAGTTAGAAACAGACTAACAATTTTATTTTTAATTTTTTATCTTGTGTTTGCTTTTGTATTACATGATTTTGATTCCTAAATCTAAAAGGGAGTAAGATATACATTAAACTTAAATTATTTGCTTTTCTAGCATTAATATTCTAATTATTTTAAACTTTTGGAAGTTATTAGTCTTACTTTTACACAAATAAAGAATGTCAAAATAAATTTGAGGTATAATATAGAAAGGAGGCATTAGTTTTCAATGGTTTATTGTTGATGTCCTGCTGCTTTAGGGGGTAGATGTTGAGCTTCAAGTTAAAAGCTTCTGTTTAATGTCCAATTTCTTAGTCACCAATTCAACCTTGAGTGCTTAAGTTTTGCTGCTAAGGAGAAAGTTTCAACTACCTATCTTGTAAATCTGCAGCCATGCTACTAACATAACTGAAGCAGAAAGGAAATTCTACCAGGCCAGTTATAATTGCTGTTCTTCTTTTTACTATTCATTAGTTTGTTGGTTAAATATTTTACCTTTTGTATATTATAAACTATTTCAAAATATATGATATAAAGTAATATGGTTAAGCTTATCCATTTACAATACAAATTTCAATATTTTTCTAATTAAAATTAATTATACTTTGATGTGCAACATTTACGCTTCAAACTTAACTCATAATTTAAAAAAAATAGAAAGCAGGGCTGAATTTATACTTTTTATGTGCACTTGCAAGATAATTGCAACCATTGCTGTCATTCTCACAGAGAATACTACTGCTGCAAATAACCTTTTTAAAGGCACCATCAATTTGTAATTTTTTTCTTCTTCCATTAAAAATCATACTTATTTTATTGTTATTCTACTGCTTACAATCAATGAAATTATGAGGTAGCTCATCATTTGAACAAATTCATGATTATGATAATTTTTACCACCAGAAGTCCAAGTTGTGAATAAAAAAAAAATTGTGATCTATATTTGTTATGAATTTGGTACAACAAGTATTGATTTAAGTTCCTTTCAGGCCCTGGGTGCAGAAAATCTACAGGTCCCCTTAGCACCAGCAGATCGAAATTTATAACCAGAAAATCTGGTTAAATCTAGCTTATCTGGGCTCTTCCACACCCCTGGGCGCCTGCCTCAAGTGCCCAATGGTTAAACCGGCACTGGGAACAACTGAGTACGTCATCTGTTTTTCATTAAAGCTTCAAGTCAGCCTTATTACCTTTTTTCATCCTTTTATAAACTGTAATTTGTTTTAATTAATCAGCTAATAATCACAATTGTTTACTCTTTTCATGCTTCATCATTTTCAAGACACTGTATTACACCATTGTATCAATCAATTTTAGTAAAAAATCACCATCAGAATTCATTGCTAGTACCCAATTATTGAAGAAATTTTTTGCTGACATCAATTCACGGAATTTAATTTGAAATGCTTTTTTTTTTTAATTCTTTTTTAAGGAATATTTGTGATAGTTTTAGATGGGTTTTTTTTATTTATTACATACATAAAAAAAACAGTTTCTCAGAATTTACTTCCCTGGGTATGAGCACATATTGCAATTGATTGGCTCAAATTCACTAGTGGTAAAACTTTTTTAAAGCCTCCAACGACATTGTACATGATTCCTTCACCATGGGGTGAAAAATAATTAAATGAGGAATATAAGAATTTTCACAAGATTAATTATTATGTCACAAATGATTAGTAAAAATGCTTTCAAAATATGAAATGAAATTGATTTTTAGATTATTCATTCATTCAAACAAATCATGTCTCATATTTCATACTTTCACATGGTAGCTATATGTACATTAAAAAATAAGGGACTGAAAGAAAAATCACTTTTTTTACATTCCAGTAGATTTTTCCCTCCCTACTCTTTATTATATATCATATTTAAGAAAAATTCCAATGCTTGAAATTCAGATTTCTTTTTTTCAAGCATGTTTTTTATACACAGTCTAATAAATTTTCCTAATTGTAATAAATAAACAAATTGCAATGGACTATCAGATTCTATTATTTCCTACAGGAAAGAAATTTATCTCTAAACTCGTAAAAGAAAATAAAAATTTCATAATTTATCATTTACAAAAATGTATGGAATGTGTAACTTATTTTTACATATACTTCAGGAGAAAATTTGATTTCACTGTTTTGAGTCAATTTACTGCAAAATACTTAGTTACATCCAGTAGTGTAATGTGCACCCCTGCACTGTGAGGGGTTCCAGGAATCCAGGGGGGGGGGCGCCAAACCCTGATGTTCCTCTTGGAAATCCTTGACCGCACTCGCTGGGGGTCCAAACCGTGACTTTGCAGGGGGGCCTTAATATACTTCATTACGGCACTGATTACACCCCACCATAAACCACTTTAACAGTTGTAAACAGTAATATATTATAGTTAAATATTATTAATATGTTTCTTTTCTTTAATCTTTATTAACTCATTTATAAAACATTTACAAATACTAGTTTTGATGTGGAATATATATTTTTACCATAAGGAATTACATTGGTTAATGTTAGTAATGCTTATTTTAATAAAGAATTAATTTTCATTTTATATGGCTTAAGTTAAGTACTTTCAAAAGTTCCTGAAATACTTTTTTAAAAGTTATCATTATACACATATAATAAAAACAAAAAAGAATTAAATAACACTTACAGGCTCTAAATCTATAATAAATACATGCTTTTGAGGATCTGGCTTCAAACCTTCAATCTTATCCAGATATTGCTGATCAGCATACAGAAAATGGGGGAAAGACACAACAGCTGGAGTTCCTATATTTAAAGAAACGTAAATATATTACAAATTAAACTAACTGTACAATTTTATTTTCTTAAACATAAAAAAGTAGCAATTAACTTCAAATAATGTTTATATATGAATCTTTCATTAAAAACAACATACTTTAGCTAGGATGAATTAAAATGCATTAAAACTTTCATTCGCATATAAGTGCAGACAACTAATTTTAACACAGCTACTACACATAAGTTCATAACCAATTAATTTTAATTCTTGTTTAAACAATTCAATAATTCTTACAATTAATCTGCCTCATCAAACCCATCATTATGCATGTTTAAAATCAATACATAAATAAAGCCTTTAAAATATATGGAAAATAAACAATAGTGACCAGTGAAAATAATGTACAGATTTAAACATTATCAGCAATCAAAAAATTGATGAGTAAACATTAATACAACAAATTTTATGGAACTAATAGTCAGTCTATGAATCTATTCAGTCTTCAAATGAAAAAAGATGAAAAACTTAAAATATGACAAACTTAAAAAGCAATTTTAAACTGATATGGATAATCTTCTGATAAAAAAGGACATATAAGAAAGTAATTAGAAAGTTAGAAAACCATTAAAATCTAATAAAACATCAACTAATTATAGAAATCCCTGTATTTTATTTTATATTATATTATGGCATAAGATTTAAATAGTTTAGTTTTGACTTAAATGACTTTTATAATTAACATCAAAAACTGCTCACAAAAATTTTGAACTTAAAGAGACTTCATATTTAAGTTGTGTATCAAAATAATGAGTCAATAACAGTTTAAATAATAATAATAATAAATACCATATTGACAAGTTTCAATATCCAGAGCTCCAGGTGGCATACATGAATCTGCACACAAGCAAGAATTCTCCTTTTCATATTTTCCATTATCAAGTGCAGTTTCATCTAACCAATATCTATATGATTGAATTTCATTTACATCCACTTCAGACAGAAAACTCAATTGAAGTGTACTAGGGAAGAAATTTACACATAATAATCAGCACTTTTACAAAAACTTCTTCAATTAAAAGTTTTAGAGATTATCAGTTTATGATACTAACCTACATATATCAGCAACAAAGAGACTTAACTTTTGGTGTTTGTCATTTCTGAAAGGAGGCCACATATCTCCAGCTATTTAAAGAAACAGCATCATTAAAACCCAATTAAATAAAACTAAAGAGATTTAAAACAAAAATTAGTAAGGAAAAACAACAATCGTGGGAGAGTATTTTTTTTTTTTAAATTCTTTTATTACTCATGCTTTACCCAAAGAGTAAAAAAATAAACTATTAAAGATTAATTATATATTCTCAAGATTTATAATTGGATCAGTTACCATTTTTTAACTCTTCAAAAATGTATTAAAATGACACAAACACATTATTTTAAACTTAGATAAAATTGAATTTTTCATATTGTAGCTGATTCATCACATTTCTTTCAAAAAATTCACATATTTGATAATCATTAAAAAACATCAGATTAATTTATAACTATTACACAATGCTTAACAAAGTTCATGAATATATAGTTAATTATTACTGAATTTCTACCGCTATCAAAAATTTTAAATAAAAAAAGTATGAAGATTACAACAGCAATGTAAATATATTCATGTTTGTATTGACAATTAAAAATATAACGTAATATATAAAAAAAATTATCAACACTAAAAGCCTAAAAATTTACTTACTTAAACAATAGTATTTTATATAAACATTATAAAAGTTAAATTTCCTTAATTATATAACATACAAGATAAATTAAACTTTAAAGAGATTCATTTTCATTAAATAAAATTTCATACCTGTTCCTTGTATTTTGTTACAAGGGGGATGCCTTGCTGACAGTATACTAAAAAAAATAAATCAAAAAAATTAATCTTATTTCTAATATTTTATCATAAAAATGGGATACTTTTTTAGTTATCTTCTCTTAAATTCTCTAGTTAATTTGTCAATGCCATTTACATTTACAACTGGTATTATTTCCAGCAAGATTAATTTTGGATATTACAAATGAAATCCATACATAAACAACAAAATATAATATTTAATAACAGTGAGTCACATAAATTTAATCAAATCTATTTGAGGCACAGAAAATTATACAGTAATTTAATACCATACAGAAATAATTTCAAAAATTGAGATATTATACAAATGACATCTATGATGTTTTTACAAAAAAATAAATAAAAAGAAAATATGAGTTGAGATAACTGATAAGTACTTAAAATATATAATAAGGCAAACATACATCACTTTTTATGAAATGATTTAATTTATAAAAAAATTATTTCTATGCTGTACCAAGTAATGCAGAAAATATAACAAGAAAAATACATATTAAATAAAAATTTATATAGGAAAATTACATAAATATTCTTATTACATAAGAGAAAAAAAAAGGCTATTTTATTTCTCCAGTTCCCCATCTTCAAATAATTAGAACAATTGAAAATACTAAGAAGAACAAAGAATTTTCTACCATTCTCATTAACAGTATCATTTTTAAAAGACACTTCATTAACTGATTCAGGCATAGTAAACACTTAAGATTAAAACAGTTACAAAAATAAAAGAGAAATTTACTTCAAAAAATAACATGTCTAAACTATTAACTCACTTACTTATATATGGAGTTCAAAAGTTAGAAAATATAATGTAATAAGAGCTTTCAGTGATAATAGCATGCTTACTAAAAAGAGTTCAATTTCAATACAAAATACTTATTACAAATAAAAAAGGTCAATATATCAATTAGTAAATGTATATTTGTTAAGACAGATTAAATAATATGTATGAAACATGAAATTAAATAATTATGCTGAATAAAAAAGTGAAATTATGCTGAAAATAAAACTAAAAAGTTTGATGCATATAAGAATTTCAAAATAAAGAATTTTAAAAATAATTGTAATTGTATTATGATTTTTTCAAAAAAATTCTAATAGTTTTAAAATACATTCTTCAAATTTCAAAATGTTAACTTTTTCATAACACTAGATAGAAATTTATGCCAGCTGGATGGTGTAGATGGTTAGGCGCTGGCTGTGTATGCCCAAATTTGCAGGTTCGACCCAGGACTAAGTGGATGGATTTTTATGACGCAAAAAATAGACAGTGTCCATGTTGTATGATTATGTAGGCAAAATTAAGTTTTTGGTACAATTTCACTATGTTAGAGCTCAGGTGCCTCTCTCTAGTTAAGAGATTGGGCATCAAAATTACATAGAGGCAATTGGTATTGACCTATATGGTGTCACACTGAAAAGTGATACCAGCTCCTAGGGAATGTACTAGCTCTGCAAAGGTAATTACAGAAGGCCTCATTTAAAGTGGGGGAAGAGGAGATAGAAATTTATCATTTGGTGGAAGGTTGAAATGTAACATTCTCAAATGGCAGTAATATTCATGATTTTAAAAAACTCAATATCATTTAATTATTTTTAAAAATAATTATGTTTAAAATCACTTTTATGTGTCCTTTCAAAGAAAAACAGAAAAATTTCATTTTTAATTCAAACAAATTAATATAATCTAAGAAAAGTTGTAGGATAATTTGAAGAATGGATAAATATATTTTGTAAAACTTAAAAATAAATTCAAAACTATAAATATCAAAACAAATTATGCTGATTATTAAAAAAATAAAAGATTGAATGCAAAGAATCTACTTAATCAGTACCTGCTGCCTTTCCAGAGATCCACATAACCATATTTAGTAAAGTCAGTTTTTCCAGTGAAAATTGTATATTCTCCATCATCACTATTATTTTTCTGAAAATACAAATTTAGAAAAATCACAAAATATGATTTAATAACTGAGATTGCCTACAAGTACAATTTTTAAAGAAATTTCAAGCAATATGTAAAAATAGATAAAAATATTTTTTGACAACCTTTTAATAAAATAACAAAACACAAACACCAAATTTTCAAACAAAACCTAAATATTAATTCAAATCACAGTTACATTTTGAAAGAAAGAAAATGCTTAAGCAATAAGGGAAAAGGAATACAAAATGCAACTTTTATTATATACACAAAGCAGACAAATTCAATTTAAAAACACTGCTTTTTTTGTAATCCTCACATTATCTGAGAAGATAACGAGGGAAAGAAATTAAGTTACTGACAAAGAAATAATATGATAAAAACAAAACCAAACTGATTATAAAAAGAAACTTAAAAAATAGAGCAAAGCACAAAGATGATGTTTTCACATATTTTTATTAATCAATTAAAAAGTAATTTTTAAAAAGTAAGGAGTTACATGGTATGATGAAATTATCTTTTATAATAACAAAATGCTAAACATAAGACATGTAAAATAAATTTCATGATAAAAAGATAAAAAAAACAAACACTAAGCATAAAATCTTATTCAAGAGTGTTATATACTATAATATTTTTTTCATTAAACATTATTTTCCCTGATAAAAAAAATCATTATTGGTAAGAATTAGGATTACTCACAGGATAAAACCAACCAAATTTATCATATGGAACTTCTATTCCAATGTCTTTTGCAACAAATAAAATTTCTTCTTCATAGCCATCGAAAAGTAAATTTCCAACCGACTTTGTCACAAAAAGAGTACTCTTGGTATGTTCTAAAATTGCATCAATTCCACTAATGAAGAATGAATCACCTGATCGTATTCCTTGATTTACAGCAGTCTGGAATAATAATAGTAGTTGTATTGAAAGAAGAATCAGACAATTAATCCAAATTTTCTCAGCATTTTGAAAATTTATAAATTAATCCCCTCAGACTTTTATTTTAGTTTCATTTGCTACACAGATATATTTATAATACCAGAAAAAGGAAAATATGCATAGCTGTTCTTAGTAAATTTAAATTACAATTTTTATTCATTATTTTTTATTAAATATATTTTACTTTTTAAAAATTAAAATATATATATATATATATATATATATGCCCTACTTAAATAAATTATTATATTGTGTTCAGAACAACAAGAGTACACAAAAAAAGTACTCAAAAATGAGGATAATTCAGAAGTCTCATTTATTAAAATTTTCCAGAAACTATTTTTTTTTTTAATTTTGCATGAAGTTTAAAGATAAAATACTTTTTTAGGTATTTCATATTAACCAAGAGTATATAATATAACAAGAAAAGAATTGTCCTATTAAATATATAATTCAGAATAAAATTTTCAATGCATGAATTTTTGTAAGTAAATGGTTTTAAAAGAAATAAGTATACATATATAGCATGCATGGTACTAACAATTATAAAGATACAAGTACAATGTCAAAATTAGTATTAACCAGTCAGGTAAGAGCTGGTTAACCAAATTATATAAATAAAACAAATCACTTCCAAATCTGTTGGGTTTTTTACAAAAATTAAATATTTGATTACCTAAAAAATTGTAGCATTTTTTTTATATATAATTTTTAAGAAATTTTGTTCTTAATAAATGATATTTAAAACTGCATTAATTTCATATGCCAACTTCAAGTAATTTCTGAAAAATAATTACTTCATTTAAATTTTCATTTTAATATGTACATATTTAAATATGTGTCTGAATTTTCTTAAGTGTTAGTGTCACAAATTTGTCTTAAACTCAATTTTGTCTAATAATAAAAACAGAGATTATAACTAATTTTTTTTTCTATAATAAACAAATTTACATACCTTGCATAAAACTAATTTTAATAAAATATCAAACAAACAGATCATAATTAATCTGCTTCATTTTCAGAAAATTTAAAATTTCTACTGAGTTTATCATTACATTAAGTTTCATACAGCTGGATTTTAAACATGTTATTTCTGAAGACCCATTTCAGTATTTAATACAGCAAATAAAAAAATTTTTTTAATGTATCAAGTGAAAGCAGTAATTTTGAGCATAGTAATTCAAGTATAAAATAGCAAATTTAGGTATAAAACATTAAAAATGACAAACATAGGAATTACATTTATATCCAGATAACTACAAAAATATATAAATAAAATATCATAAAAATACCGCTAAAGGAACATTGACATTGGTCACTAAATCATCCAAGGAACCAATTGTCAGGTTTGGCTCGAAGAACCATCTTTTTATTTGATGATATGAAACTGTACCATTTGGATGCCAAGTAATATTGACTTTCTCACGAGTCTCCCTGGAAATATATGAATTATTTTTAGAAATAGGAAAAGTAAATACTTTAGCAATGAGATATAATCAACAGTTTAGAGATTACTTCTAAAACAAATTAGTATTAAACAATTTTTTAAAGAAAAATAATCTTCAAAACAATTTAAGCACTATATAACTAAAGGTTCATACATGTATATTCATATGTCCAGCGCCCTATTATCTATATGATTAATAAGCTTTCAGTTTCAACATAAAATGCTGAAGAAAGGACAGAATATATGAAAGCCTATTTTATTTACAAAATATTGACATCAGTTAAAGTTATGTATACAGCTCCAACTGACAATTTTTTCATGACCTTTAAAATAGCTTACCAAACTATCATTGTGTATTGATAGTCATCTAAAATTAGCAATGTATCAAAATCAAATACATTCTAATAATGTAAAATACAATTTGTAAAATTCTTGAAAGGGAATTATAAAATGTTAGAGAATTAAAGAAAATAATTTTATACGGTTAAATAAAATTATACTATACCTAAAACATAAAAAAAATTACTTTTTTACAAAATTCTAATTCTTCTAAAGTGCCTCATGTTCTAAACCACTCATTGCATAGCCAGTTTTTTGCATCCTTGACCATATGAACAATGAAAGATTAGAATCTCATTGATTCCCACATCTATGTAATTTCATGTAAAAAAAGCACTTTTCATGATAGATGAATATAGATTATTTCATACTTTTTTCTGAGACACCAACCTCAACACAGTTGATCTTTCACACCCATTTATTCATCATCATTAAAATCTAAATAATACTTGTTTTCTTCAAACCAAAAATTCTTTCTTATAAACCTAACCTGGTGCTTATTCATTCCTCCTTTATGACATTTCCAAATAAATTCATTATTCAAAACTATTGCATGTATTTTTTTCCTCCAAATCATTTGAAAAAAAAATTATACTTATGAGCTATAACTTTTTGGAATAATTAATAGAAGGAACACTCCAAAAAAGTCTTAAAACAGATATTCAAATTACACTATCTAGTAAATACAATGAATAAGGAATCAATTTTTTTTAAACTTATCAAGAACTTTACAATGTTTTTTCGAAAAGAATCGTCTTTAAAAAAACCCAGCTCTTAATGTTTTAAAAAACAGCAATTAAGTATAGAGAGCATGAAACTTATTTTGCATTTCTTCATATCAAAGTTAACAAAATAAAGAGTTTGTCACAATGAAATCTGAAAAGCTCAACCAAATCTGTGAGAGGCAACCTATTCTTCATTCCAACCACATCACTTTGCCCAAATCAAATATTATCAATTGATATAAATAATCAGATTTAGAAAAAAAATGTCATTCTTTTTTTAAAGGGAAAAAAATCTATACCAATGTCTTTTGCATTTGTATTAGAAAAGGAAACCAAGATAAGTAGAAAACTAGATTAGAAAAAAAACCCACTTTATTAAAGGTTTGTTTATTAAAGGTCAATTACACACAGCAGATAGTTTTAAATGTATAATCTAATATATAATAAGCTAATCCAGTTTGAAATACTGAGAAGGATAAAAATTTTAAGTTATCCAAATCTTAATTATTCAACCACATGATATTTACATCTACATTAGAATTTGTTAGCAATTCAAACTAATTTAACAATATAACAATTTTTAACTCTCAATTAAGTTCAATAAAATATTTTAAAAATTCTTTGTCTCGTCAAAGAAAACACAACTAGACTTAATGTAATTCAATCAATAAAGACTAGAAGAGTATTTATACTTTTCTAGTCTTTATTTCTTTGTCTTTGTATATTGAAATAATGGAATTGAGAAATAAATCAACACCTTTTTTCTTAGTATTGAATGGACTCTGTAGAACGGTTGAGAAATGTAAGTGTGAATTGTTACACATGTCAAAATTCAAGCCATTAATCTATAACAAGAGTGGCGAACCTTTATGGATCAATGTGCCATTTATTCTACAGAAATGCTTAATGAGGTATAGAAGTGCCATCAAATAATTTTGACTTGTGATTATTGGGAAAATAATAAAACTAAATATACTAACAACACAAAACTCTTCATTTACAAAAAAAAAAAAAAATACATTTTGTATTTTATAATGGTAAATGTGTTTTAGTTACAACATGTAATTCAAATTATATAAAATAACATTACTGTGATTTCTGCTGTAGTAGATTAGATGACAAATTATATTAGGATTTGGTAAGACATTACTTTTAGCATAATGCATGCTGAATTGGAGTCATCTGCCAAATGGTTTCTAAGTGAGTCTTTAATGTTATTCATCTCTGAAAATAAAGACTTGTAGGCATAGGTTTATGAAAATATGGTTAAAATAGAATGAGCCAGCTTCTTCAAACAGTTAAACGTATCTGGAAGCGAATTTAATGTTTCCAAAATTTTGTTACTGGCAATTTTACTTATATTTCTTATAAATCTTTCTGTTTCAATAAATTCTCTAACTTTTTCCTTGTTTTAATAAATTTTTGAATCCATATTGAACTAGACTAGAAAATAAATTGCATTTCAAATTTTTCAATTTCCAACCAATCGAATTGGGGCAGGTTCAGTTTATCAAATGATGTCCCATCAGGGCACATAATAAACTTGAGCATTTCTGATAATTTTTTGAACAGAGAAAATCTCACTGAAAATTCTTTGATTAAAAAATCAATCGTGGTTAATAGTTTTGATCGGTGGTGTGCCAATGGTTCACCATCCCTGATCTGTAACTTATAGATGTGTTAAATTGCTGCAGTTAATTTATTAAACATAATGGATACTAATGAATAAGTGTCACTGCAACAAAATTTGCACCAAGCGAATCATGGCACGATATCAAACAACAAAAAGATTCTTGCATGTTTTCTTTGAAAAAAAATCAGTCTTATTTTGGTGGGAAATGTAAAGAGAATTTCGACATGACGACGTAAATATGTAAACATCACATAAAGTTGTACAAGTCAGAATTACAAAATCAAAAATTTATAAAAACTATCAACTATAATAGTTATGTTACCTATATATGTATGCATATATTCAATTTCAAAGATGCATGATGCATATATGATATATATATTTCCCAAAGAACTGGGGATTATCAATGACATTAAGAAAGCAAAGGATTCATTAACATGAATGCATGGTTTTTAACAAAATACATCAGATTCTGCAAAGAATTACTTTAAAACAAATTATACTGTTCAATATAACTATTTAAGATTTTAAAAAATTACTTTCAATAAAGAAATTTAATAAAAGTAAAATGTGAAGTACATGACACATACCGAAACGTATATGGACCAAGTTCTTGTACATACGGTTTTGCTTTATCTTCTAAAATTTCTTTGGTATTTGTAACATTAAAAAAATAAAACCTAGCATAAATTGGAACAGGAACTACTTTCCAATATTCAAAAGGTTCTGCTTCTGGAGATAAAATTAGATTCTAGAAAAATACAAAAAGAAATCAATACCTCAAACAATTTGATAATTTATTAAAGTAATATATGTAAATAATGAAATAATAACTGAAGTAATACAGTAAATAATTCTATAATTAAATTAAGTAACTAAAATTTCTATTATTTCAGAACAATTAAGTCTAATAAATATTTTAGGCTACTTTTTACAATAAAAATAATGAAATGAGTATATAAAAAGAAACAGAATATATTAAAGGAAACAATTTTAAATCATTTGAATATTTGATTCAACATTAAAAAATTTAACGGAAACAATTTAAAATATTTATAATAAATTTTTATTATGCTTTGCAACTTTTGTAGACAGATATGTATGCAAACCTCCCTAAAAATATGCACAAATATTGCATAAAAATAATGTGGCTTAACTGTTTTCTAAAAGTGAATTAAATACTATTTTTTAAAAACTCACAATTTCTTATGCATTTTAATCATTATATAACTTCAGTTTGCTGAAAAACATGACTAATTAAGGAATTTAACTGATAAAAATCGTTTTATAGATGTTAATAAAATATGCCAAGCAATTTATTTTTTTCTTGTTAGAATTCTAAGATTCAATCTGTTTACAAGCCAATAAAATTGTATGTTGTGGGGGGAAAAATTCTATATTGCCTCTGCTTCATATTTTCATTTTTAACTATAGTACAATTATATTACATTATACTGAATAAGCATTTTTTAAAAGAAAATATAACATTAATTTCTGAAAATACATTTTTTTAGATACATAGCAATAAATTACACATTTAAACCAGTATTCAATCTTCAGCGTACGTTTTGAAAAAAACAAATCAAACTTTCTTACAACATTTTACGTAGAACAACATGGTTAAAAAAATTTTTTTAATGTTTTCAATAACTACAATACTGGTGTCATTTTTCAATATTAATATCAGAATAATAAATTTATCATACCAATACTTCTTTAAAAAAATCCATAATTCTAACCGAAATTGTTTATGATTTCCTAATGATGGTTTGAAAATTTTACTCATTAAATTTAAAAACAAGATTTAAAAAAAAATCTTTGATACATTGAAAATCAAGAACTAAAAAAATTTTAATATCAATTTTTCATTATAAAATTACTATCTGCTTTGTCTATTAATAATTTTTTTTCGATTTAGTATGTTTCCCAGCAGCAAACAATTATTAAAATTTTATTTTTTGACTTGAATAGTTAATAAGAAAAACAAGTCATAAATAAATATTTAAAAACAGAATTTTTTCAAAAAATTTAATTACACACATTAAATTACAAAAAAAAAATTAGAAATAAATACGCACATTCTTTTAAAAAATCTTCTGAAAACTTCTTAAAATTTTTAATTCAAAATTACTGAAAAACAGAATAACTGATCCTTTCACTTTTTCCTTTTACCATAATTCTAAATGTAAACAAACCCACATGTTAACACAATGCAATGAATAGCTGAACTTATTTATTTCCTCTAAATGGGAAAACTACAGAAATTGGTGACAAAAGAACAAGTTTTGTAGTCACGAACTTACTTCTTCAACTTGCAACTGTAAAATACGCGGAAACATTAAATAGGAAAGAAGTCCCATAATAGTCATTATCACTCCCACAGCAACAAGAACAATTGTTTTGTTAACAGCTGACAGAGCCATTGGAGCAGTGTATTAGTCTCTTAAAGAAAGTCAAATTCTTCAGAAGGGATGCTTACATTATTTTCTTCGAGACGGAATGTTAGAATAATTATCGGAGTGAATTTCGGATGTCATTTTAACCAGTGCACGAACTCAAGGATATAAGAACATCAATACAGCAAACAGAAACTTTCGCGATAAGTCCCAAGGTTGCCATTGCATTTGAGATGCTGATATGCGCATGCGTTTAACTCAAAACAAATCAAACAAAACTGATTCATCAGTCCACATGGTTCACGTGAAAGAAGCTGTGACGCGAGACAAATCTTATCTTAAATGAAAATTTAAATGAAAAATACATAAGATAAAGTTCATTTTATTGCTGTTCACGAACAGTGTGAGTTTTTGTTGAAAATTTAAATCTTAATTTGTTAGAATTTTTTTTTAATTTTATAAAGAGAGAATAAAATAAATATATATAAGACGGAGGTCAATAAACTGTTGGTGTATTGGAGTACTAAAATGTTGCGTATTTAAACAAGAGAGAGAGAGAGAGCAGTAGACAGAGAAAGAACTCACGAAGAAACCGTAAAATTCAAACATTTGACAGAATAAATAATGCGTTTGGGGAAAAGAGGACAGAAATCATGGATTTGTCTTACTTTTTTAAAAATATTGATTTTTAAATAATCATTCAGCAAAATGCATTCTTTGTGATATCGTAATTTATTGTATTTTTCACGGCCAAAAAAAGTTTTAACGTTGTCTTATTTGGAATAGTAAAAATTATTAGAATTATAAATTGATGAGAGGTTTATTTTGTTCACGCGTATTTAAAAAAAAATTGGTAAATGAAAAAATTGTCATTGCAATGATTTTTCTTAAAAAAGGGAACATAATTTAAAAATTGTACTCTTTTTAATGGGAAAAAATGCACTATTCTTTCCGCAAATTAAAACACGATTTTTCAAACAGGTTACCTAAAAAATTATTTATACTTGTTTCTTAAACATTTGAAGAATAATGTTCAATGTAAAAAAAAAAAA
>BMAV01005186.1:1411121-1428277 GCA_019973955.1 Trichonephila inaurata madagascariensis
GGTTAAAGTTTGATTGTGTACACAAATGTACTTTAAATTTTATTTGTGTTATATATAAGATTTTTACTTGTTATTTAACATGGCTAGTTCAGTAAAAGAACAAAAAGTGCAAGATAGTAAGTGTAACAGAGAATTTCAAATTTGGTGAATCTACAGAAATATAGCACTATAAGTAAAGGCGACAAAGCGGTGTGTGTTTTGTGTTCTGCAATAGTGGTATGCAGTACATCGTCTGTAAAACGGCATTTTGAAACAAATCACAAATCCTCTTGTCAAAAAATAAACGACATCAATATAAGTTAATAATATAAGTTATTTACCATCCAATCTGCAACAACAGAAGTCACACTAATGTTTACTTCAACCCTTTATCTACCGACGGTACTTATAAGTACCACTCACTTTAAAATTACATAGAATAACCATTTTTACGAATATTCTTCGAAATCCACTCTTCCAAGATATATGGCAGCAACGGGTTCTATGATGAGTATTTTAGTGGGGAAGGCGATTAGTTTTAAAGCAGAAATTGCGTTTTCAGCTGACGGCATTTTCAGTGGATTGCGAAGATTATCATTTTTGTCCCAAAAAAAAAATAGTCACTATCAAAATTTAAGTGTCTTATTTTTATTTATTTTTATTTTTTTGTTTTTATTTATTTATTTATTTATTTTTTATACGTTAAGGAAGACCTTAGAAAACGATTTGACTATTTATTTTAAGTGAACAGTGTATATAATTAATTTTACAGCTCAATATCTTTAATTAATTAATTAGCTTTAACGGATTAAATTTCCCGAAGTTGAGTATTTTGTTTATTGTATATCTCTTAATTTTTAATGCAGTGATTCAAAAAAAAATATTGCATGAAAAAAACTGCAGTAAATCATAATGCGGTAGATAAAGGGTTAATTTGAATTACACGTATAACTAAAACATTTACAACTATACAGTGCCAAAAGTATTTTTTCGTAGTAAATAAAGAATTTTGTGTTGTTGATATTTAGTTTTATTATTTTTAGAATAACCGCAAGTAAAAACTATTTAACGGCACGTCTATACCTCATTAAACACATCTTTAGAAAAAAATGGCACGTTGATCCAAATAGGTTCGCCACCCCTGCTATAGACAAATGAGTGTTGTAAACTATTATATCAGTTATTAGTTATTTGCAACTTTTGGAAAGTTAAATGACAGCAGTAGCCTAGTAGTCAAGATATCAGATCGTGGCTGGCATGTCATAAGTTCGAGCCCAGTACCACTAAAGACCCACCGTGTTGGGGAGAGATGCACGTTAAATCTGTCGAGAGCTCAAATGTCCTTCCGTTGGTGTGATGTGGTAGTTAGGATAGGTGGTGCCAGCTCAGATGTCGTCCTCGTCACTTGACCATGGTTCAAAATTACGAGGTCCGTCGCCAAAAGCCCTCGTGTAGCTGAGCAGCGCGACGTTAATATTCACTCACTCAATTTTGAAAGTGAAAGGAAACTCATTTAAAATTATGGTGCTTTAAACATATGGTAACAATGAAATAACTTTCAAAACAACAATGCCTAGTTATCAGGGACATCTTAAGACTTCTTGAGGCCCTGAGCCCCTACTCAAAAGTAGGCGCTGGATCCCTACACAAATGTAGGTCTCATGTATGACCCTTAATAGAAGACAGTACATAGCATACGTTGTACAAACCCGAAACAAATAAATTGTATGACTTACAATCACACAAATTGGCTTGATTCACTACCACCTTTTGAATGAATGAGTAATGATGGTAGGCCTAGACCTATACGGTCATCACATATAGCCAATTGGCATATCGTCCGAAATTCCTACTTTTCGGAGAAAACAACCGGAAATAACATTTGACGGTTGAAATTATTCGAATAATGATCTTATTAAGGCTGAGTCGAGAACAAGAAGAGGCCCTGGGCCTAGACCCAGTTGACGCATGCCTTAAGACGTCCCTTCTAGTCATAATATTTATATTAAATCTGTAAATATGGATTCATTTAAAGGTGTGCTAAATTAAAATCTTTATGTCACCCATCCGATATAGTGGTTAGCGACGATGACTACTGTGCCGTAGGGCCTGGGTTCGAATCCAGGAGAAAACATGGATATTGGTAAATGTATAGTGCCTTCATGGCAAGGGGGTACTTTAAACAGCCGTCGAGCCGCAAGTTCTCTCGTGAGATTGGTGGCAGGGCCCCTGAACCTCCCCCTGGGTGTTCTCCCTCAAAATTGAGGCGGAACTGTGCTACATCGTACTATCACCTATATGGTGCTCAAGGCTACGGCCAACGACAGGGGTGCATCTAGCCCCTTGCCATGAATAATTTCGTGGGCCTCGATCTGACTACGTCAGACAGGTGGCGTTAGCAACAACAACAATGAAATTTTTATATATTCGAAAACAAACTCAGTACTATATTAACAATTTTAACTTCTCTCACTGGACTTATTATAAAGAAAGTATTAGGAATAGAAAATTGTCGTTTGTGGCCTTTGGTAATATTTACCATGTAAATTTATTAAAAAGCCTGATAGGATCAAATTGATATTACCTTCTCAATAGTGCCCTCTCAATTGGCGTTGCAACTTTTAAGTACAAAATGAAAACAGAATTTATACAAGGGGATCAAACTCTTAGCCCCAGTCTACGGACCAAAAAAGAATATGAGCCGGATCATAGAGGGTAGTTCTCTATGTGCAATCAATCATAAAAAATAAGATTATGATTAATAATCAATTGCCAAATTGATAATATGATTAAATACCAAATTGCTAAATTAATCATATTACTGTAATGAGGTTAATTACTGTCAAAATGTAATCATATTACTTCACACAGCTCTGGGATAAACTATTTATTTCTCAGTAAGAAAATCATCAAAAAATATTCTATCACAATTAATTAGAAAAAGGGTCCACAGATTTCGAGTCTCTTTCGTTGCAATGTCTCATATCTCTCGCATAAAATAATGACTTAAATTGTCACTCTAAAGAAAAGTCCTATACATAGGATATGTAAAAAGGGGTTCACTCTCGGTAATTATTCACCTAGTCTGGGTGAGTTCGCTGGCTCTAAATCCGCCGTGCAGTTGCTAATTCACAATTTCCGCGATTCTAAATTCCGCCTTTCTTCGTGACAGGTATAGCTGTATCACATGTCTTCAGCTGGAGGGGCCTCCAATTCGGTTCCCTCACGTAAAGTTTCGCCGGTTCGGAATCCTCTTTAATTCGCGGACTTAATCGTTTTATTTATCCCTATAGGGCCTCAAACAGTTCCCTAGAGTCAAGTCTCCACAGTTCGGAATCCGCCGTACTTCGCGGACTCACTAACATTTTCTTTCTCGCTGAAGGGGCTTTCAAACGGCTCCCTCAAATCCAGTCTCCCTTCGTACTCCCTCGCTCTCCTTATATACCTCTCGTCTCTCATGATCCCTCACCTCCTAATTCCTTCTTTTTCTCTTGTTCGTAGGCCGCTTATGTCGGGGCCTATTTGATCTCTTATTCGTAGGCCGCCTATCGGGAGTCTGTCTCCGGCTATATTGTAAGTTCTCAGACGCGCTGTCGTCATCGAATCGTGAGAAAACGAAAGCACAATGTTACGGTGTCTCTTTTTGATGGTCGGGACAGCCTGGGAAAAAGGGCCAGAATTTCTGACCATCCACTTGGGAAATTCCTTCCCAGCAATTAGAGAAACGTCTGGAATTTCCCCATGTCTGTCGGCACCAATCTTAACAATTTTAGGCAAGAGACCGGCTTCATCACAATACCCCTCCACGTGGGGCAAAAACAAGATTAATCATCACTTCATGATGCAATATCAATACAGGTATATTTGTTATATTAAGCAATTTTTCCATTTAAAAATCTAATTTAATTATCAAAATATCTTTTTTTAATTTCGAAATAAACTTTTAAATTAGAGGAAGGATATCGCGTTGATTTGTAATCAAATTTAGTTTAAAAAATTAATGTGCAATTACGTACTAAATTCACATTTAAGTAATGCGCACAGCTCATAACAAAACAGGCATATAAAACAAAACAAACTGTTATGCTGGCGGCTCCTTTCGGCATGCCGAATTCCTTGACATAAACACGTTGCGCGGGAATATGCGCTAATGATCAGGGAGTGAGTGAGTGAATATTAACGTCGCACTGTTCAGCTACATGAGGGTTTTTGGCGACGGACCTCGTAATTAGGAGCCATGATCAAGTGACGAGGACGTCACCTAAGCTGGCGCCCCCTCTCCTAACTACCACACCACACCAACGAGAGGGCGTTTGAGCTCTCGACAGATTTAATGTGCATCGCTCCCCTACACGGCAGGTCTTCAGTGGTACTGGGCTCGAACTTATGACCAGGAGTTGCCAACCCAAATGACCTTGACTCTTTGTAATATCATAATCCCACTGGCCACATAAATTTTTTTGAATAATATATATAAAATGTAAATATATATATATATAGGAACCCATTACAAATCTGTTGGAGTAAAAATTTAAAACTGAATGAATTATTATCATTGTTTTCATTATCTTTCACGTATACACACAAGCATAGATAATTTATAATAACAATAATGCAATGATCAAATATGCCTAGCTTTAGCAATAACATGGCGAGAAAGTTACGGGAATCAAGGGTCTTCACAGTGCATTGCCCACTTCTGCCCACTTCTAAGTATGTATAAAAATGGAAACAACATAGTAAAACAGAAACAGTTATGGGATTTTTTTGTCACAAAACAAAACACTAAAAAAATGTATTGCATAAAAAAATGTAATCGTATTTTGTAAGGATGCAATGAATCTCGCGGGCCACATGCAGCCCAGGGTTGGCCACACCTGGGGTGGACGCTTGTGTCTTCAGCGGCACTTGGCTCGAACTCTTAGATACGCCAGCTGCGAGTGAGTTTGTAAGCTTGACCACTCGGCTACTGCGTCCACTTTTACTTCTGTAAAGAGAATAAATAAATTGCAATTTTCATGTCGCTTTTTTCGAGCATTATAGCGTATGCGTGCTTTTTTATTGATATTTGCAACACATTTAAATTAAGATTTTAAGAACTTTTTTCCATTAAGAACTTTATTATTTATTAGGAGGATTTTTTCAGGTTTTTGACAAAAAAAATATTTTAGATTAGTATCTAGTAACTATTAACTAAAAAAAAATTAACTAACTCTAGCTAACTCTAATAACTATAAAGTAACACAAAGAAATCAAATGATATTTATTTTCTTCAAAAAAAAAAAAAAAATTACAAGTATGTTATTTGAGTTTAAAGATGTTTATCTTGAAATATATGAGTTTTAATGAAAAAAAAATCGTTATAGTCATATTAATAAAGATAATTCACACTTATTTAGAATTCTATAAAATCATCTCTTTATTTTTAAGCAACAAACCACTTTCCCAGGTTTCAAGATCGCGCATCTTATCGATTGTAACGTTAACTTTTGATAAAGCATCATCGAGCCATCTCTTTCCATGGTTCTTTAGATTAGATATGACTATTGAAAGTATCCAATTGATTCGAACTGAGTTCAGCGAAACTGCCATTGAAAATTCAACCTTTTTAAATTGATATCTGATCGAATCTAGATAAAAATAAGGAGACAGCAAAGGAAACTGCAAAAAAGGTTTTGATAAAGATTTGTCTGTCAAGTCGGATTACTGCTTGAATAAATGTTACTATTTTAGGTGGAAAATATTTGCTTTCCAATATATAGGGTGAACCAAAAAGGTCTTGCCCCAATAATAAATATTTATTGTACTCAGTCAGACATATGGTGTGTTTTTTTTCGATGTACAGTAAGTAATTTTTGAATTTTTTTTAAGACCATTTAACTCAAGTTCAATGTGTGCCCTTTTGATAGCACGGAGAATGTCTAAGCTGTATTCTCCAGTTCCAGTCAAGTGTTTTTTATATGTCTTGGACTTTATAAGCATGCAACCTAAACATTTTTTGAATAATTCTTATCAAACTTGATTGAATAACTCTTATCAAACTTGATTGAATAATTCTTACCAAACTCGTTTGAATAATTCCTACCACAAACTTGTTTGAATAATTCTTACCACACAAACTCGTTTGAATAATTTTTACCCAACTTGTTTGAATATTTCTTACCAAACTTGTTTGCAATATTTGAAGTTCACGTGATGCTTCACAAGTTGATTTAAGACTCCGTTGGAACAATTGTCGAACGTGTTCAACACACAGTTGCTTCACTCACACTAGACCTGTCTGTCCCTTCTAGAAAATTCCTTAAAGCTGCCTATTTCTTTAAACATTTCATCCCATCGCTTTATTGATCTTGCAACAGCTTTGCGTCAACGAACGTCGAAATGTCGTTGACGCGAACAACGTCGAAATTTATCCTGAACATTTAATGGGTGATTTCGTTTCGTGAAACCAAAGCACACATTGGGTTTCCTTTTGAATCAACGCCATTTCGGCAAAAAAATGTCTTTCTTACAAATGTTCCCCTGCAGGGATGTCTTAAGACATCTTGAGGCCCTGGGAACCTACGCAAAAGTAGGCCCTGGGCCCTTACACAAATGTAAGCCCCCTGTGACCCTTAAAAGTAGACAGTACATAGCATACCTTTGCAAATACTCGTATAAAAAAATAACCCTAAACAATGATGTACATAATTTAAATCGCACAAACCGGCTCGACCGACTGCCGTCTTTTGACTGAGTGAGTAATGTTGGTGTATGGTGGTAGGCTTAAGCTTATACATGGACGACGGCCATCACATGCAGCCATTTGACATATCTTCCGAAATTCCCAGTTTTTCGGAAAATACTAGAAATAACATTTGACCGCTGAAATTATTCAAATTAGGATCATTCAGGATGAGTCAAGAATGAGACGAGGTCCCCATTGGGAATGAAGCCAAGGGCCGGGCCCAGTTGGTCCATGCCTTAAGACGTCCCTGTTCCTCTGAAGGAGCATTAGTCATATATTGCACACAAAGAACTGCTAAAACTTACCTATTCAACGATACAGCTACATTATTATATTAAATAGTAATTTTGGAATGAATTCTTATAATAAGAGCAAGTTTGGTTCACTCTATACAAGTATATTAAATTAGGTATTGTAATACCGTCTGACTAACTTTGAGACAGCTACCAATTCGAGAGCACTTGCTCCAACTACATCAACCTTATACTAAAATTTAAGCAATCTGTATAAATTATTTAAAAGGAGAAATAAATTAAATTATGGAATATTGATTAGTTTGAGTACGTCAGTGTTTCTCAAACTTTTAATATTGGCGACACAATATTCAATCATAATTTTCATCGCCATAAAAAAAAAACAATGCATTGTGTGTGAATTCAATAGTACTATATTTTTACGCTAAAACTACAATACGACTTTAACCTCTAAAGTGCCACCGGCGTATATATACGTCTCGCTCAACCGTTTGCATTGAATGCCATGGACGTATATATACGTCTTTCCGAATTACGATCTTTTATGTGTACTGCTATCCATAAAATTATTCTGAAAGCTTTGGAATTAAATAAAAGTACCTTGACAGAGTGTTTGTGAAGTGTTTACTTATATCACAGAAGAAATCCTTATTTATTCCTTTTCTCCCACCCTCTATTTAATACATCACATACACGCACCTACGGAGAGAACGGAGGCATTGAGGAGCGAATCGCGTAACTTTTAATCGGCAATTAAGGGATTATTTATAAACCGTACAAAAAAAAAATTATCCAGATAATCGTTAATTTTTGTATATAAATTTATTTATGACAATCCCATGGGGTCACTGGTTAAACGTTCTTAACGTAGTATTGTTAAATTAATTATAAAATACATTGTGTGTTCAGTACTGATACATTTATAAGTATATTATATCAGTCTAAATGTTAATTTCATTTTTTATTTTGTCAGAATGTATTTTGTTAGTTTAATTTCAGTAAATTAATAATTTTTTAAAATAGTTTTTTGTTTTCGACTTTTTAATATGCTGGGCGCGCCCCCCTGGTAGAGTTATCACGCCCCCTAGGGGGTGCACCCCGCAGTTTGAGAAGCGCTGGAGTACGTAATAAACAAGAACTACACCACAAGCGAGAGGAACACTGCTTATTTGATATTTTTTAAAAAAATAAAGTTTACGAACTTAATGTCCTTTATGTACATATAACGATGAATTTGGCAGTCTAGATTTTACAAACCTATCTCCTTCATTACATTTGGCCGTCAATTAGCCCTTTGTTTAAAGTAGTTTATGTGAAAACATGTAATATATACAAATAAATTTAAACCGTATCTATTTAATTTTCATTGTATGAAAGTTGTCGCGCGCGGAAAATATTTCGTTGAACCTCTATTCGTCCGAAGTAAGATTTAACAATAATCCTTTGGGTTGAAAAGCGCGTCATTTCTTTTCTTGGTTGAAGGCCACGACAATGTTGAGATTGATGACTGATATTTAATCAACTCGACACTCGTTTCCGGTGAAGATATCCAGGTGAATAAGTGGAAATTGATACCGACTAAATTCAAATAAGCCTCAAAATCATCACTTGTTGAGTTAGGAGAAAGTGATATCGTTTTCAAAGCTTCGCCTTGATTTTTAATAATTAAGTCCATCACCATAAACCTGCTGTATAACTCCAGAGTAGCATTTATTCGAAACAACTGTACTATGAAACCTCTTGAAGTTAAAATTTAAAAACATCAAGATTATTTCACATAGAAGGATAAATTATAAGCATGTATTGCAAAAGGATGCAAATAAAGTCTAATCAAATTTCTTATTTTAGCGACTTGTGGTTAAAGTTGCCCACGATTCTACGCATGAACTATTTCAGTTTAAATTATCACCAAAATTCATGTCAAATATTTCAAATCCTTTTATTTTTTATTATTATTATCATGCAAAATTTATCACATCACCGTATGTACAATAAAGTGGCATTTTTGAAAAAGCAAACAACTGACTGCTCAAAAACTTTCTCAATCTTTTTTATCTGATTTCAAGAGCACTATAACCAGTGGCGCACACAAGGGGGGTGTCCTAAGGGTCCGACCCCTCCCCCCCCAAAAAAACCCTTGATAATTTTATTAAATGATTAAAAATGATTATTAAATGATTAATTTTATTAAATAATGCTAATTATTTATTCAATAATTACTTTTTTACTGTTTTTTGTTCCCCAAAATCGACAAAATCAAAAGGAGCATGATACAAGAATGGTTGAGTTTCAACCTTGGACCCCCTCCCCCTTGGAAAACTTCTGTGTGCGCTACTGACTATAACTATTATTGATTGATATCAATTCCATAATTCACTTTCAAACAGACATATGTTTTTATAATTATGTTGAATATAAGTGGTGCTATATACTACGATTTAGCGATGAATATTTATATAATGCGACTAAAGGATTTTTTTTTAACAAGAATATAAATAAAATTCTTCTTTTCTTGTAAAAAAACAAACAAGAAAAACTGAAAGCCGAGAACTTGCTTTCCCATTTATGCTCATTTGGCGTAAGTTGGCTCAAAATTATAATAAGCAATAATTTCTTCAATGTTTTTTTTTTCTCTCTCTCTTTCTTTTTGTTGTGATCTAAAATTCATCATCAGTCAGAAAATTTATGTTTAACTTCATGTAAATACATATATATATAGTCAAAAAGTTGAAGAAAACTGACCCAAAAATAATTATCTTAAAATAAGAAATAAAATAAATGAGATACCAAAACTCCTTATACATATTATACTAAACTAAATTCAGTGGCGCAACAGCCCATTAGGGCCAAGGCCTACTGTGCCCATCTCAATATACGTGACCATAGGTGCTCAGGTGCATGAGCAGATGTCCCAATCAGGTGGTTAGTCTGACGTGAATCCCCAGTGTTTAGTCCCCAAGCAAGCTTGGTACTGTTGCAAATTAAATTCTTTAATATAGATGGCGCTGCAAGTCAGCGAAGAGTATGTATACTTTGTTAGGCTTGTAGAGGTAGTTTTGCTTAAGTAATGTTCTTTGTGCGATGCCTTCTATAAGTGTGTTTCGTCCAATAAACAAAATTAACTAAAGATGGACTTGGACAAATTACTAGAAGCATAAAATCACTGGATATGATCGCCTAACTGACCCATGGATATTAGGATTTAAGGAAAACTACATTAGGTACTCATTTGTCAACCCACCGAAGAAATGAAGGCTGAGTCAACCTTGCCCAGTCCGAAGATAGAACCCCGGACCTGGTGGTGTGGTGCGATATGCTACCACTCGGCCACTGGGCTTCTACACATACTATATTTGCAAAAATAAACACAACTTCAAAAATTACTTGATGATTGAATACAAGATATTCTTAAAAGTACCGTAATTTAATCACGCATTTTATTAAATGCTGATTGAAATAATATTCTTTCAAATCGGATAATACTTGTCATTTCCTCTTTACTGATAAGGAATTATGACATAATAATACTCTCTGTCTGTGTGTGTGTGATAAGATTCACTCCACAAAACAATTAAAACTTCATTAAACTTCACCTTTGTCACTGCTGGATCTTTTCTATTAAATAGATAAATGAGTGAAGAGGTATTTATAACATTAAGGATTTATTTTTAAACTTTAAACATCAAAAAATGTTTGAACCAAAAGTAGAAGAAACAGAGATTTGATAAATTGAAAGGGAAAAAGAAGAGATTGATCATGTCAGTTTTTTGACTGAAAGTTTTTACTTACAATGATTAAAGAAAGTGTTAATAGTTTGGTGGGACACAGAATCTCTCTCTATATATATGTGTACCGGCAAAGTATGAAATCCGGTATTCTATAGATAGGCATAGATCTAGGCATTGTATAGAATGCCTAAGACTAGCCGGCAATGTATTAAATGATTCTTATTTCACGCATTGCCTAGGCATTCTATAGAATGCTTTATGAGAAACCGGTAAAGTATGAAATACATCTCTGATTCGTTTCGAATATTGTGTGGCAAAGAGCGAGACTTTTAACGCGTGCCTCAGGCTCAGAATTTGTCAGTTACACGTTGTGGTTTGTTCGGGAGTGTCAAAATACTCAATTTTACTTTTACTTGTTCATTAAAAAATTGGGGTTTTTTCCTGTGCTGCATGAAAATGGAGAAGCAAGTTGTAGTGTTGGGGAAGGAGTTATGGTCTATAGCTGTGGTAGGCAACCTCTGTGGCACACGGTTCAATTATCAGTGGCACTCAGCACTACTCAACAAATTTGTCAATTTTTGAATGAACTTCGTAAATTTGTAATAGACCTTATTTGACATACTTCTCCGGAATTTGGACAATTAAGGAATTATGAAAAAATCTGAAGGATAACTTCAAAGGTAAATTTACAGCTTTTTTGGTAAATTATTGAATGCCACAGTTGGAGATATTTAATTGTTTGAAGAGAGAAAATTGCATAAGTATTCTGCTTTTCCGCTTTTAGTTCAACATATCTAAGTAAAATATCTTTTCTCATACGAAAAATATTCCGAGTCCGCAAAGAAATTGTTTAGCAACTGAATGCTCAGAATCATATCAAAGTAAAAGTCACAAATTACACCACATTTTTTGTAATATGAAAGTAGAGCGCAGCAGCACTAGGTTCACACTAAAAATTTTATTTTACTGTAATCAGGGAAAATACTTATACTTTACG
The DNA here is from genome assembly GCA_019973955.1 of Trichonephila inaurata madagascariensis. NCBI lineage: Eukaryota > Metazoa > Arthropoda > Arachnida > Araneae > Nephilidae > Trichonephila > Trichonephila inaurata. Next base: position 1,422,807 of record BMAV01005186.1, read on the forward strand.
TTGTTTACTTCTTATTTTAATAAATATGTTTAAAAGACATATATATATATAATATATGTAAAATTTCAAGGTTTTTTTTAAAAAAAATTTTGTTGAAGAAATAGTTGTATTTTATGCTGTTTATTTTTATGTTAAGAAATATTTTTAATTGAGGCAAAATTAATGTGTGATAAAGCTGTAAATCTATATAATTGAACTCTATTCTCTAACTCTGCATACATTATCGCGGGAATAGAATTGTATCAAAAAACCTTATCATGACCTTATTTCATACTTTGCCTAAAAACGTCCGGGATTCTATACAATGCCTAGGCATTATATAGAATGCCGGCATTTCATACTTTTCCGGTAACATATATAATTACCATGTAGTATAAGGAGCGGCAGCTGTTTTGGCTCGAGGGCCACACCTTTTTAAAATGATTGTATTCGTTAGTTAACTTTGCATATTATATATAAAAAAAATATATATGAGTTAACTAAAACAATAGCAGTTTTTTTAGTTTTTTGTGCTAATTCTATATTACATATATTTGAAAGTATATTTAATTTTAAAATCAGTTTACTAAGACAAGTGCACGCTATACCACTTTCCTACATTTTTTTTTTTTTTTTGACAAGAGTGAGATAACTTGTTGAAATACTCACCACAGCTTGCCAAGTTTATGTCAGCCCACTTGTGCCTATATTTACTCTCTTGTTGATCTTCAAGCAAGACAAATTTTTCTTATAAATATATGTCACCCCAAATATAATGAACAATATCCTTCCAGATTTCTTCATACATGGAAATTTTTCGGCAGATAAAGTTTTGTGAAGTCAATGTCATAGCAGTGGCCCAAAAAGTCCCTTGAAATTTTTTCGATTGATTATAATTCTATGTATATAGTACGTGATATTTAATAAAGTATTTGTTATTAATAATTAATTTTATTAATTAATGCTAATTATTTAATCAGAAATTAATTTTTTACTGTTTTTTTTGTTCCCGAAAATGGACAAAATCGAAAAAATATGTTGGGCGGCGTATTGGCGCATGATACGAGAATGATGAGCTTTCGACCTTGAACCCACCAAGCTACCGCGGCTACCCAAATTTGGCAGAAAACTTAATTATGTCGATATAATCTCAATGATTTTTTTTAAAAATACCAAAGAAAGTAAGAAAATAAAGTAAAAGCCACACCTTGATCTTATTTATAAAAGTCGGACATGAAATGGTGTTTTTTATACGTACATGAAACACACACACAATTATTTTTGTTGTATAATTTATTCACGAATTTTTGCTTAAATAAAATGTTAATTTTATTAAAATAATTTAATTTTTCATCGCTTTCGTGTATTTCTTACTATACCATTTTATTTAATGTAATCAGAGGAAAAATTTAATAAATTATTATTTTACTGTACGAAATATATTTCAAAGTGTTTCAATGCTTGTACTTCAAGACCTCGCATATTAGCGCCGAGCCCCGCTTTTGTTTCAGGCGACACTGTATGTGCGGGGGTGGTAACTTGCTTCATGCTTAATAGAATAATAGTAGCTCTTTCAAATGATAAGAGGATGTAATATTTTATCAAAACGGTATTGAATGACAGTATGCATATTATTAAAAAATAACAGTCATATTTCTACTTCTTTCATACAAATACGTAATACAGCGCTTTTTATCTGCTTTATATAAATGAAAGATCAAGTGATTTAATTTAACTTTGTGCCGTCAATGCTTTTAAAAAAATTCCTTGGTTGATTTTCATTTACGTCACATTGTGAACTAACGCGGCTATTGGCGATGACTTCGTAATTTTGATTCGCGTTCAAGTGACGAGGAGAGACACCTGAGCCAACACTCACTCTCTTAATTTCCACGCCCCGCCACGATACTGAAATGTTCCTTAAACAAATTTGAAAATCTGTATTTTTTAGAAATAAATAAAAACAAAATTCGATCTTTGAAAGAAATTCCAATATTTCTAACAAGACAGCTTCGATTTCTCTCGAATAGCGCTTGAATGTGTCCTCTAGTTTGAATCGAACACCTGTTTCATACTCCATACATGTGACCAATAACTCTCATCCAAAGGTCATCTTTTGACGAAACGAAGTGTATTTGAAGTTATTTTCGCCTTTTTGTCAGTAGAGGCGGATCATTTTTCAAAACATTTATATGTTTTGCTCGAAGATGATTAGCTATATATATATATATATATATATGTTCCCACACACACACACTCTCCTATTATAAAACTCAAATACATATGGTACATTTTCCCGTATTTCCATTTCTTTTAAAACTATTTTCCATATTGCTAATTTTTTAACCTGATTTTTTGATTCCCGATTTTTTTATTAAAGATAATTTAATGTTCTCGCAGTTGTTACCACACAAAATCTGTACGACATAGTAAAATCACTTTTTTTTTTCTTTTGCTTTCTTTTAAAAAATTTATTGGAGTCACTCTAATTTCATTTCGTTCGTTGTACTTTTTCTTTTTTTATTCGAGAATTTTAATAAATTACAATACAAATGGTCCTTGAATATCATAGGAAAATAAAATTACTTTATCAAATGAAAAACTATATCATTTAACTTTTTGTTTTTCAGGACAACCAGGATCTTAAGGTAAGGTAAAGTTTAACAAGAAAAAAAACGTTTAACTTATTAACTTATTTAACGTCTTAATCGGTTTGCAAAACCAAGTATGGAATGAGTTTGATTATTTCTTTCCACAAACCACGTGATACAATAATCTGATCTGCTGATCTCTGAATTCTCCAGCTCCTAAAGAAAATTGCACCTGCAGTATCAAGAGATTTGACGCAAGCTTATTTGAGGTCCTTTGAGTTTCGACCCCTGTTAGGTCAAATCCTGACCTTACTTATCCTCAGAATTTATTAGCAGGGGATGACATCCGGTCTTCCTTCTACAAATCAGCAGTATATTAGCTTGCCCCTTTGTTGAAATATGAAGGGCTCCATACAAGAAATATGTTGTTTATGTCTGACTCTCTCCCTGATATACAAATAGCACCTGAATCAACAAAAATTTATATCGGTTTGAGTGGTAGAGTGTAAGGGGACAGTTAGCATTATAACAGTGCTTCTCGAACTTTCACTATTTGCGACCCACTACTCAATCATCATTTTCATCGCGCCCCCTTCCATACAATAACAATGTATTGAATTCAATACTTTGGCACTAAAGCTGCAATACGACTTTAACTTCACCGACGTATATAAACATCTCGCTCAGCCAAAGCATTAATTTTCTGGACGTATATATACGTCTTTCCGAAGTACGATCTTTTCTGCGCAATATAAAATTATTCCGAAGGCTTTGGAATGCAATAAAAGGACCTTGACAGTGTTTGCGAAGGATTTACTTATTTCAGAGGATTTGCTTATTTATTTCATTTCTCCTCCCCCTAAAAAAACATCAAAATACGCTCGTCTACGTGAAAAACGGTGGCATTGGGGAGGGAATCACGTAACTTTTAATCGGTAGTTAAGGAATTAGTTATAAACCGTATAAATTATCAAGATAAGTGTTAATACAAGCCCATGGGGCCACTCATAATTATCAAACTTGTTCTTAACTTAGTATTGTTAAATTAATAATAAAATATACATTATATATATACACACACAGTACTGATACATTTATAAGTGTATTATATCAGTGTAAATGTGTATTCTATATTTTATTATATCAGAAAGTATTTTGTTTGTTTACTTTCAGCAAATTAATAATTTTTTAAATAACCTTTTAATTTCGACTTTTCAAAATGCTCGCGACCCCCTCGTAGAGTTATCACGTCACCAAAGGGAGGTGCGCCCCACAGTTTGAGAAACGCTGCATTATAATATCTTTTTTTTCTTAGAGAATCTGTTTTCTCTGTATTAAATATTAATATGAAAATTAGTGTACCAAGAGCAATATTAATTTCAGTGTCAATCACAAGACTTGATAGTATTCTTTGCACTCAGTACGAAAATTTTAGCTTATAAGAGATTAGTAATATAATATTTTCTAAAACAATTAAAAATTCTTTTGAATGGGTATCTGTAGTACTAATATTAATAAATGATAGAATTTTTAGCCATATTTTGTCATCGTTATTACTATTGGATGAACATTCGCGGTGAAGGTTTTCGGTTATTAGCTGTCTATTACGTCACTTAGCGACGTCTTTTGATTTGACGAAATTGGTTGGTAGTATAATACATAAATACCTAGTTTTAAATATCTTGCTTACTATATTTACATAATTTCGTGCTTCATACTCCTAAATTAATCGAAACACAATTGTAATTTTATTTTCGATATAAAGTGCATTTCGGATTTCACTTTTATACCATTTGCTTAACTGAGAATTTATCAAAAAAAAAAAAAAAAAAGAGAGACAGAGAGAATAGCTATTAACATAATGAAACTATTTCTCGCATAAAAACAAAATGTTTAAAAAATAATAAAAAATTAATAAAAAAAAGCCGCCATTATTTTCAAAAGCTTTAAGCCACAACTCTTTGAACACCAGCCTGTATTCTACTGATAATAACTCAAATGATAATGATATAACATCAAAAAACCAATGCTCAGTTTTAATTAAATTTTTGTGAATACTTTTTTTTCAATATTTATGGAAATAACTCGACTTTTATTGCTTTGTGTGGGCCTGTACGTGTTTTAATATAAAATTTTACTCACAGAAATTTCAAATGACAGGCAAAATGGTGACATCAACTACATGATTGTATTTTAATCATTATAAATTTTTACAATTTTTGTGAAAAATATTTATTGTTATAGATGAATTGATGTAAATGATAATATGACCATTATTATAAGCATATGTTACTAAATTTACTTTTGTTAAGAATATTGGAAAAGATACTTTTACATTTTTTGTTGGAGAGAGAGAAATATTTGGCATTCTTATTATCTAAGATACTTAAAAGGTTTATTATCAAATTTTAATCAAGGGAAAGAATGATAATTATTCTGATAAGATGATAATAATTTCATTATATCATTTCAATAAAAAAAAAGTTGCACGTGTGAGATGTGAGACTCACGTGCGCGAGCTTTCAGATTAATCAAAGCCATTATCTCTCATTTGAAAAACGAGTTTCTAATCAATAAAACTTTAAATAAAACACAGCGAAGAATTATCTCTCGGTCATATCTAAAATCAAAAGGTGACTTTTATGAACAAATCTTATCAACAGTTTAATTTTCGGAAGAATAAATTAGTGATCTAGGATAAGTGTTTACTCAAAAATCAATTTTGGGACCAATCAGGTTCACTAAACATTTCAAACTCATTTTCCTTCTCTAGTCAATTTCTAACAAGTAAAAAGAGCTCGTAATTTTGAACCATGTTAAGTGACGAGACACAATATCTGAGCTGCCGCTCTCCTAACTTCCACACCATCGGGAGGATGTTTCAATCTTGATAGATTGATA
>BMAV01005186.1:1470808-1502320 GCA_019973955.1 Trichonephila inaurata madagascariensis
CTTCGGTGGCCAACTTTCAACGGGAGGCAGCGTTCAGGACGGAGGGCGAACAGGTCCCCTTTGTGAAGGCGTCCGGCCGCAGTAAACCGTGACACTTGTCGACCCGTTGCTGTACAGAGTTTCTGAGCAATGGCGCTTGCTGACTGCTGTCGACCTCTTTTCACCTGCAGGATGATATATCGGTCATCACCTGCAGTTGTCGTCCTCGGGCGGCCACCACCAACCTTTCTAACAGCTGTTCCTGTGGTTTGGAACGCTTTCCAAGCACGTGAAACGACACTTTTGTTGATTCCGAACTCTGCAGCTACACTGGTGACAGTACGCCCCTCCTCCAGCTTTCCGATCATTCTTCCACGTGTGAAGTCATCCAGGTGATTTCTTCTAGCCATATTTTACGAACTGACTCACTGGCACATGCAGCGAATATGTTGAATTGCGTCTCCGTCCTTTATTTTATTCTACTGTTGAGCAGCGCGCGCCGACATCACATGTTTTGCGTACCCTCACATCGCTTCTGACGTTTTGTTCCTGATATTTGCATATGCATGACGTTTCTACAGACTTACGTGTTCACTGTACTGATCTCAAGACCTCCTTTTCTGCAATTTCATGGCTATCTGCTGAATTTTTACATTGTTGCTTAAGTTTTGCACACCAGTGTATTATCACCATAGCCAAATTTGTGTCATGCGAATGACGCTACTGTCCACCATAATCTGATTGATTCCCTTCTTTTCAAATAAAGCATGTTAGAATTTTTTTTTCTTTTGCTACTATGATATCATGACACGTTTCATATGGCATAAAATTGGCTACTGTGACGTTAATAGGTAAATACTGTGAGTATTTTTTTTATTACCTAAAAATGCATTAATATAAATTAGCAAAATTATATAATATACAGGAATACCTCACTTAGTGCAGACCCTATTATATTATTCACTATTATGTGGTTTATGGAAATGTTGTGTGCCAGAATATTCCAGCCAAAATATTTCCTATAAAATGATATTACCAAAATGGGCAATACTGTTTGGTCAAGGTCGAGTGTGATGATTGTGTGTGCATGCAGAAAATTCGCTTACCAGGAGAAATTGCTTGTCGTAGAAACTGATAGCTTACTTTCAGTCTTTATGATAGTCTCTTCCCTTGTTGGTCTATTATTCCTGCCATTCACACACACAATTAACATCACTTGATTTGTTCTTTTTTTAAAGATTATTATACATAATATTTCTTGAACCCATTTATAATGAAAGAAAAACAATGCAGTAGAGGTTCTGAAACTAACATGATTTAGACTTTGAGTCATTATCTGCTGCCAATGTACGCAAACAGCTTCTTGCTGAAATCTTTCATCAGCACAGAAGAACGCAAAAGTGAAATTGAAGAAAATATGTAAAAAGAAAAAACTTCACGTTGAATAATCTTGAAGAACTATTCAATTATATTGAAAGAGTGTATGAATGAATGGCAGAAAATGAACAAAATAAAAAATGATACTGTGAACATGACATTTAAAAAAAAACTGTTCTGCATTGCATGATGTTCAAAGAAAATATTGGGTAGGATCCTATCTTTAAAAAAAAAAAACAATGAAAAAAGGACACTAAGTACCTTTTAGTTAATATTTCGAAGCAAGCAATTTTTTATAGTTGGAGTTTTTGGCCCAACCTCCACACTCCAACTTGGAAGACCAATTCCTTGATATAATACGCAAGGACTGTATGCCTGAGTATATCCCCAGATGCTGGGTAACTATTTTAATTGACTTTTATGACATAAGAAATCTTTTAAACACTAATGTTTCATTTTTAGAACATTCAAGTTTCTTGCCTAATTGTTTAAAAAACATTATAATCTTTATAACTTATAGTGTATCAACAAAATGATCATTTTTAATCACTTTTAATAAATTATAAAATTATTTATTAAATTTTGAATTTTATATAAATTTTTAAAATTTTATTCAACAAAAAGTTAAAAAGGATTTTATAATTTTTTTCGTCAAGTATCACTTTTTATTTTTGCAAAATTACCTCAATGCTAAAAAATTAATCCAAGTTTTCTTCCTGTGTACTAGTTTTTATGAAGCAATGCATATAAAATTGTATATTTCACAAAATTTTGAAATTAAGTTTTGCATATTGTATCATTTGGCAAGTGATGTTGCATTGTGATTTTACATTTGTACTGAATGCATTTTAAAATATTAGCTTCATTGAATAAATTCAAATTAAGCAGAAAATTTTTTTATATATGTGTTAAAATGTTTTGTTTATTTTATTAACAATAGTTTTTTTGCATAAAAATGTTAGCATTTATAATAAATTTCGTTTATTTTTAAATAGGTAAATCAGAACAGAGATTTTGAGCATGTGATGTTTTCAGATGTGTCTGATGAATCTGGTGAAATAAATTTTCTTGGTTTGTATGTTCCTTTTTATTTATAAAATTTCTTTTAAATAGTAATTTTTGTAACTTTTTTAAAAAGTTTTAAATCTTTTCTGAAAGTTAATAAGTATTGTTGAACAGGCCAACTGCAAGATAACTCATAGCTTGCGTTATTGCTTAGGATACCAACTACAAGTTATTTTGTAGTTTGTTTTCTTGTCATTATTTGTATAGCTGTTATGAAATTCATAATATATCACTGAAAACATTTTACACACAATTTTATTACATTTGACCTAATTGTTAGGCACTAGCCTTGTTTGCCCAAGTTTGCGGGTTCAACCCTGAACGAAGCCAGTGGATTTTCATGATGCAAAAAATTGACAGCATCCATGTTGTATCATTATGCCATATGTTAAAGATCCCTAGAGTGCCTATTAGGTACTCTCAACAAAATAAAATTCCTTGTACAATTTCACATCGTCGGAGCTCAGGTGCCTTCCCCTGGAAAACCGGGAAACTAATTGCAATGTGGCAATTAGTATCCACCTATATGGTACCACACTAAAAAGTGATACCAGCTCCTGGGGAATGTTCTAAGGTCTGCAATGGTAATTTCCAATCCACAGTTCCATTTGAAAGAAAGAAAAAAAAAACATTTGTTTTATTTAAGCAATAAATATTGACTTTTTACTCTGGAATCCTAAAAAATATCATGGTAATTTATATTATATAGTAGTATATATATATATTTTATTTTAAATGCAAATAAATTTTCATCATTTTTTCAATTAGCAGCATTTATTTAATGATTCTAGGGATTCATAACACATGGATCAATAAGTCCCGAGACTAACAATGAAAACAACATTTTTTTGCAAAATTTTTTTTTTATTCATGAACATAATCACCTTTTAGGGTGATCCAATCGTTCCAACGCTTTTCCAATTTTTCAATACCATGTTTATAAAAAAAATTATCTTTCTCTTCAAAATAAGCTTCAGTTTCAGCGATGACCTCCTCATTTGAGCCAAATCTTTTCCCCTGGAGCATTTTTTTAAGATCAGCAAAGAGCCAGTAGTCACTGGGGGCTAAATCTGGCAAGTATGGGGGGTGGGGAAGCAGATCAAAGCCCAATTCGTTCAATTTTGCCATTGTTTTCATCGACTTGTGGCAAGGTGCATTGTCTTGGTGAAAAAGGATTTTTTTTCTCTGCATGTGCGGTTGTTTTTTTGCGATTTCCTCCTTCAAACGCACCAGCAAGTCAATATAATAATCACTGTTAATCGATTTACCTTTTTCGAGGTAGTCAATGAAAATCACACCATGTGTATCCCAAAAAACTGACGCCATGACTTTGCCAGCTGACTGCTGCGTTTTCGGACGCTTCGGACGGCTTTCGCCAGCTGTGCGCCACTCAGATGACCGCCGCTTCAACTCTGGAGTGTAGTGATGTATCCATGTTTCGTCCATGGTCACGTAACGACGCAAGAAATCTTTTTTGTTGCGAGTAAATAGCGATAAACAGCTTTCTGAATCATCGACTCATTGCTGTTTTTGTTCCATCGAAAGCAATCGCGGCACCCACTTGGAAAAAACCTTTTTCATGCTCAATTTTTCATGGAGGATAGTAAATACACTTCCATATGATATCTGTGTCATCTCAGCAATCTCACGGAGCTTCACTTTACGATCTTTCATTATAATTTTTGTCACTTCACTCACATTTTCCGGTGTAACGGCTTCCACTGGTCTACCCGAGCGTTCCACGTCATTTGTGTCGGTATGACCACGTTTAAACTCGGCAAACCACCGACAAATCGTTGCTTTTGATGGACAAGAGTCCGGGGAACATTTTTCAATCCATTGTTTCGCTTGCACGGTGTTTTTACCCATTAAAAAACAATGTTTTATCAGAACACGAAACTCGTTTTTTTTCCATTTTTTAAACAAACTACAAAACGACTTTACTCCAACCTCTATAACTCAGCTGTTTCTGGTCCGATCGACTTAAAATTTTGACACGTTTCAAGCAAAGGTTAGTACTCTAGAAAGACCTGGTTACTGGTTTACTACGAGAGCCATCTCTGGGTTAGTCTCGGGACTTATTGATCCATGTGTTAAAGTAGATATATTTATTTGTGTAAAATAATCACTTATAATTTAAATCAAATTGAAATGTTTTTTCCATAACCCCTGGTTTTTAGGTACTTTTTCTTTATTGTATTGATATCATTTTATAAAAAAATTAAGCATTACATAGTAAATTATTTAAATATATTTTATTGTGAAAGGATTTGATTTTTTTATTCTTTGACTACTGTTGAAATTATTTTATTTATTTTACAGGAGTAAACTTTATGTAAACAGATCAACAAATGCTGTTATTTTTCATGTACCTGATGAATCTTTAATGTGTGAGGTAAATTGTTAAACACTATATTTCTTCCAGTGTGTAAAATATTATTCATGACCATAAATTCTAGTACTTATATATTACACCATCCACTCTTTTTGTCCAATAAAAACTACCACCAAATGGTGTGACTTAAACAAATAAAATATGTTAGCTTTTACTTTTGAATACTCCCAAGAATTTTTGGCTGACAAAATGATTGGCTTTGTTTGGTAACACAATTATTTCATCAATGTTTATGGTTGATAGGATAATATGCAAGTATCAAACATATTCATTAACTTTTATATTATATCTTTTTTATTTAAAATTAAAAGTGTAAATGAATTTTTTTAAAGAATTATACATGTGGTACTTAAAATTTATTTAAAACAATGATATATTTATAATTTTTTTTAGAATAAGTAAAAAAACTTTTGTTGTTTAAACTATGAATATTATTGTTGAATGCATTATTAATTATTGTGAAATTTCTCTTTTGCTGAAAACAAACTGTTAATTTTATTCAATATTTTGTTTTCTCAGTTTATACTTCATTTATGAAAAAAATATGAATTTCTTTTAAATAATGCAAAAGTATTTTGAAATTATTCCTTTTAGATTTAAAATTTTAGGGTACTTACTATTACAACCATGCCAACTTTCAAGATAATTCACCAAATAGGCCACCCCCAAATTTTCACGTCATATGCACTGAATTAGCAACCATGTGCTTCGTTTTTATTTCTCATTTCATTTCTTGCCCCCATTCTAAGCCTAATCTTTCCTTAAAATTGTAAACTTGAATACTAAAATGCGATTCTGGGATTTATCGAATTCTTAAATAATGATAATATAGTTATTCATAATGTTTATTTTTATTATATATAGTAATAAAATAATAACAATATAAAATAAATAAAATAATAAAATTAAATAATAAAAATTAGATTTTTTCTTTTATTGAGTATTACTTATTTATAATTAGTTATTATTCTGCACATAGTATTTTTTGACTGTGCTAAATATTGCCATCAGCATATTCAGTTTTTAGAATTTGTCATTTTATTCAATGTCGCTAGTATGGTTGTAATAGTACGTAAGTACCAAATTTACTGCAGTTAGTAACTAAGTTTATCCTTTTCTCTTATGAGTTTTTCTGATTATCATTTTGCAATTTATTTGATTTTATATTTTTATTTGTAGCTTTCCTTCGGAAATAAAATAAATAAACTATTACAAAAACCTTGTAGAAGCAGAGTACAAAATGATTATATGGAGTCTATTCAGAAGGTGAGATATTCAGCTTCAGTTCTATGAAAATATTTGCATTTCTTTATTATAAGTACAAAAATGTATTTTTATAATATGTAATTTGATTAGTATCAAGATTTTATTGTTTACTATTTAAATTCATGTGATATATATTTTTTATTAACCCTTTTGGGATGATAGGTACAAACGCATGTGTACAACTAGGACCAGAAATTTTTTCGCATGTGTCACTCATGGTCTAGACGGTTTTTTTGCAGCTAGGCCCAAATCCAAGGAAATACCTAAATATGAATGCAATGCATTATATAATAATGTTCATAGGAGTATATAAATAGTATATGCTTTATATCTTTTGTATTTATATACTTTATTTATATGAGTTATTGTTAAAATACATTTTTTACACATTTTAGTTTATCCTTTTATGACTTCTAACATTATACATTTGAAAACTGAATATTTATAGTATAAAGTATTTATAAATGAAGTATGTTAGTATAAAAATTTAGAAAACTAGGATCTACGCACAGTTCTACATTATAATCCTTGTTTGCCTAATAAATCATATGGTATTTCGTAGAACTTTTGCTGAAATGTAAATGGACAAAAATTAAATTTTCTATTGTGAATGACCATAGAGAAAATTTTCTTTTGATGTATATTTAAGTCTAGAAATATGATTAGAATAAGTAATGGATATTGATTAAATTATCTAAACTGAAATTTGTTAATAAAAATTTATAATAATTTTCATATTAAGTTCTGGATATACTCTATTTGTGTATGATTGTATTAAAGGGGCCATGGAAATAAAAAAAGGTGTGAATAGTTCCCAAAAGAGATCTTTGTTTAAGTTTTTTTGTCATTTAGTTTGCTGAATTTTACAGATTTGTGTTAGTCTTTCCTTCTAACACAGTGATTATAGGATAATTTACAATATAATTGTATGATATAATTTCTATGGAAAATTGTTTACTTTTAAATAACCCATATGAAAAGTATAAAAGTAATTTCATTTATAATTTTCTTTTTTACTAAATTAAATTGATGTAAAATTTAGGGATAATATGGGATTGATGACAAATGATATTGTCAATTTTTTAATAGAAATTTTTGGAGCATGTGTCATTCTTGGTCACCTGACCAGTTTAAAATTATAAGGTCTGTTACCAATAGCCCTCATATTGTTTTTAAATACGATGTTCATTAACAATCAGTCAAGAAATTTTAATATTAATATTTTATTAAAGTTGTTTTAAAGATATACATGCAAAAATTCTTACCTCATAATTATTTTTACAAAGAAAAATCTATTGATTTAGTAAGCATTATTTCAACCAAAAAGTAAATTAATCAGTACTTAGTTTGTATTAAACAGTTGATAAAGAATGTTTTTTCTAGTGTAGAAGGAAATAAATTAAAAAAAAAATCGTTATTGGAAGAATGAAGTTGACATAAATAAGGTAGTATCTATTATACAATTTATGGTTGAGATTTTAATAGACATTTTTATTTTAAGTATTTCTTTACATTAGTTTAATATGGATTTCTTAAAATTTTTAGGCCATAATCACTAAAAGTCAACCATCTAAAAGTAAGTATTTATTATTATTTACAAATATATTTAAATTACTGTTTGTTTTATTTGTATCAATTAAAAATAAATGTAGTCAAAGGTAATTAATTTTGTGAGTTTCTCCCTCCATAAAGAGTAACAGCATGAAGAAAAATGTGAAGAAATGTAATTTTTACGAGCATTTGAATTTATATATGGTAACAAAGTGATTAGTATTACTTCTGAAAAAACTATTATGGATAATATTTTTTTTTACTGTTGTTACAATACTTCCTACCAAACATAAAAAATAAATATTTTAATGTTAACCTTGTCCTTGTGTCGCTTTACTTCTTATTACCATATCAAGGGTTATAATTTGTGACTTACAACTTTGCATGACTTGTTAATGTTCACTCGTTAAACAACTTCTTTGCAGACTGAAAATATTTTTCACATGAGAAGATGTTTGCTCACATAGAATTGTAGAACCAAAAATGGGAAGCAGAGTATATCATCTAATTTTCTTTAAACAATTAAATATCTCCAGAAATGGCATCTAACAATTTAAAGTAACTGTCAATTTATTGTTAGTTATCTTCCAGATCTTTTCATATTTCATAAATTTTGCTTTCTGTAATTATGAAGATGTTAATTCAATAAGTTCCATTTCAAAATTATCAACTTCCATCCTCTCTAAAGACAAATTTGTAGAGTTCCTCTGAAAATTGAACTGCCTGCAATAGGTTGCTGATGCCTGTTCTATGCTTTAATAACTTGTTAAATATTCTGCAATTAAAGTTATTCTGTTCCTTTTTTAAAAATTAGATTCATAATTGATGATGTGTATTTTTCTTATGTTTGCCTGAAATTAAATATTATAATATTTTAGGTAAAGTTGTGCCAATGAAAGTATCTGAGAGACATAGAAAATCCCCTTATCCTATGATATCTGTAACAGAAGCTACTGAACTTGTGCTTAAAGAAAGCTTGCCAATGCAAAAAATATGGAAAGATGCTAGAGGTTGATGATTATATTTTCTCATGTATCTTAACTTCCTATTACTAAATTACTAAAAAATGAGTAACAATGGTAATAATAATATAACTAGCCTTTACCCGCCTACTGTGCTGGGTTTATCATTATATTCTACAACTACAGTGTTTTTATTTTTATCAAAGTCATATCATTAAGCTTTTAATGTACTGAAAAACATTCTTATAGATTTCACCTCATTATTTCAAAAGGACTGGATTTGAATTTCTGAAAAAAAAGCTTATCTTTTATGCCCTCTTAACCTCCTTCGGAATCTATTATCACAAAACCCATTTTTAGTGGATCTCTATTGAACAAAAAGCGGAAATTTTTTAGTTTCTAACACCCACTGATGTACCCTCTTCCTTGGGAGTCGATTTCAGAAAACCTGTTCTTAGTGGATCTCAGCTCAAGAGAAGAAACGTGTTTACTAGATTTCAAGTTTGTAAGTCTACTAGCTCAAAAACTGGATTTTTTTTAATTTATAACTCCCCAGTCAGCAACCTCCTTAAGAATAGATTTTCACATGACCCATTGTGTTAGCGGGATCACTATATATCAGAAGAAACATGTTTGCCAAATTTCAAGTTCATAAGTGGGATATTATCTTGTCTAATTCATTCTAAAAATATTTTTACACGCATCATATACTGTGTACTTTTTAAAATTTGTCTTCCTCATATTTATCTTGGCTTATACCATTTTTATAGTTAAAGGTTGAAAAGACTTTTTGATAATTTTTGTACCTTTATAAGCTTTTGTGTCCTTAAATCAGACATTATAGCCTTTCTCCCAGTTTTTTATAGGTATTTTTCAAATTTAAATTAGGTTAAAAATTTATATTCAATTTACAAATTCCAGTTTATATTTGAAATGATTGAAAATGGCTTTGACGTTCTTAAATTTTTGATACACTATCTGCATTTTAAATTATATATTTAACTGTTTTGATTAATTGCTAAATTAATTTAATAAAATAATTCAAACTAGATTTACTTGATTTTTATGCTAACTGAAAGGAAGTACTTAAATGTGTAATTTATTTGTTGCATTATTAAAACCTGCAATATTTTCCATGAAGTATAAAAAAAAAAGTATATGAAGAGAATATATCTACATGCTCTTTCTTTTTTTTAATTACTGTTTTTTAATGAGATTAGAAAATACAATATGCTACTGTCAAGTTAAGTTCCCAATAGTGAAATATTTGTCTGTGTTTATGGTCTTTTAAATATAATTTATAGTTTTATAAGTTTGAAGTTATCATTTTTGAATTTATTTTGTTCATATTTAGAAGTAAATGCTTATAAAAAAAGATGTGTTTATATCAAATATGTGTTATTTCAAACATGTTAAGAAGTAAATTTTGAATATTATGTTTTATAGGTTGTTATAGTCATATTTTAGCTGAAAATATAATTGCTCGTGAGCCATATCCTCCATTTCCTGCATCAATTAAAGATGGTTATGCTGTCCTTGGTAAAATTATTTTGAAATTTAGTTATTTTTAAATTTTTATTTATTTTTTTATTAGTAATGCATATTATTTTTAATTTAGCTTTCAGTAAAAACTTTAAAAAGCTATTAAATTTAAATAATTTTATTTTTTCTTATAGCTGATGACAAGTCTGAAATTCGGAAAGTTATTGGAACTGTAACTCCTGGATGCCAGGTAATAGTTTTATTTGGATATTAGGCCTGGATTAGCCTGATTAATGTTTTCATTGAATCTAAACTGATAATTTGCACTTTTTATTTAGTTGGATTTTGATCTTAAAACTGGTAGTTGTGTTCGTGTAAGTACTGGTTCTGTTGTTCCAGATAAGGCTGATGCTGTTATTCAAGTTGAAGATACTTCTATAGTGGAGAAAGATGAGGAGGTATTTTAATTGCAATGTAATGTTTTTATATCTGGTTTTTATTTTTCTCTAATTATTTGACTCCTTTATTATTTTAGGGCAATGAAATAAGTATAAAAATCGAAAAGCAGGTCAACAAGCGTTTTCAAGATATTAGGTAAAATTTTAAGTATTCATTATTGAAGTTTTTTTTATTTTGAAACTGTCATGAAATATGCTGTGTCACTTAAACTCATTTTGCTCATTTGTTGAGGTAAATGCTCTTCTCCTTCACTTTTTCATTGTTTAAGATTTGTTGAGATACTAATAATAATTTTGTTAAGTTGTATTAAAAAAATTTTTTTTAGTCAATTAAGTAAGAAATAATGTTTGTAAAAAAAATTGGTACATTTATTATGTATTTTTTTAGTTTATTTCACATTAACATACAATTAATCCTTACAAAAGATATGTTAACACATGAATGCAAGGAATTTGCTTTGAATGTAAGAGATGAATAGCATGTATGTTAGAGTTTCAATAAAAATTAAAGAAAATTTCAATTAATGATAAATCATTCTCATTTCATTTTATTCTTCTTTTTGTTCATTCTTTAATTCTTATGTATGGCCAAGGATGGTTTCAATACAAAAAAGCAAATTATTTTTTAAAAAGATTGTATTACCTCTTATAAATTTACTATTTTAATTATTCAGTTTATATCTTATTTCATTTATTTGGTAAAAAAGTTTTTTTGCAATTCTAGATGTTGAGAATTTTATACTTGAATGGGCCTATACTCAGTTTTTATACCTTTTAAAAACTGAAATATCCATTTAATGTGTGTTTTTGCTGTACTTGATTCATGGACATTGTAAAAATTTGGGATTTGCTATAATACTTGAAAAATGAATACTTATATATTATACCATTGATGAATTTCACCAAATCAAGACATATCACCAAATGCTTTGTTGTTGTTAATAACTTTAATATTGTGTTTGAACATGCACAGGAGCAATATATTTTTCACCATTGACTGCATATTGCAGTGGTATTGGTTGATATGGTATGATATGTAAATACACCGAAAAATGTAGCATTATATTTTAGCGACTGTGCATCTTTGATTGCTATTTAATATTTATGTTTTTAAACAAAGTCACTCTCTCTGTTGGCTCCAATTTTGGATTTGTCACTAATATAATTTTTTTTTAATCACAATTTAATTTATTTTGAAAGAAATTTTTCTTATTTAAATAGTTTTAAAGAGAATTGTTAGATTTATTATAGTTTGTATTTATTATGTTTTTATTAAGATCCTCAAAATACATTTTAAAGCTTATTTAAATGTAGCTTTCGATTAAAGTATGAATTAAACCTGAGAATTAAAACAAAAAAATCTTGAATATATAACAAAAAGGGTGGATTTGTGTTAACTCTCGTAGAAGAAAAATTTTAAACTTTTCATAACATTTATTTTAAAATGTTATATTTGTATTTGTTTTTAAATTATATTATGATGTTACAGCTTTACATTTTATGATTTTCTAAAATTTTAATAAAAATTTGCTTAACTATTATGATAATAGTACAAAAAAATAAAATTCCCCTTTTTATATTCATTTAATGTCCCTGTTACTCAATTTAGAATTATTTTTTAAAATTTAGTCATAACCAAAACAGTCAACATTGTTTTTTCCCCTTTGTATTTTTATAGAGCTGTGGGTAGTGATGTTACACAAGGTGATGTCATAATCGCAGAAAGACACAAAATTCTGGCTGCTGAGATTGGAATAATGGCCACTTGTGGCATTAAAAAAGCCCTTGTTTTCCAAAAGCCTCGAGTAGCTTTGTTATCTACAGGAGATGAAGTATGTTTTAATGGTTGTTTTATATAATGCATAAATTCCTTGTTATAATAAATGATTATAATAAATTCCTTGTTATAATAAATGATTATGATGAATTCCTTGTTATAATAAAACATATACTGTATTTTAATATTCTTTAGCCTATGTTTTTGAAAATGGCTATCTTTAATTGTAATTTTAAGTCAAAACCTGAATTTTGTAAAAATCGTAATAAGTTTTTTTTTTAATATGTAGAACTTTTTATAGAGGAATTATATGTAAACTTAAAAAAATATCCTTATGATTACCAACATTACTCTATTTTTCAGAAAATTTACTTTTAAAGATCAATTTTGTAAAGGCAAAATATTTTATTTTGAAGTCTTGATTACATTACAAACTGTAATATAAATGAAATGCAGTTATGCCATTGCAAGTCCTGTTATGCCATAGAGCTGAAGTTAAGTGAATGAAATACTTGTTCAGATGGTTTAAAATTTAAAGTCCTATCATCAACAGTCTTTCTGCTTTTTTGAAGACATTAATTTGAATTAAAACAAAACTTTTTAAATCTACTGCAAGTGTATTCTGAATTTAAAAACTATGCATCAGTTAATTGTTATCACTTTTAATATTATCCCTGATAATATTAATTATTCAAATGCTGTCACATAAATATTTAATCAAAGTAATGCAAAATATAATTTTAGTAAGCTAACATTGTTCTATTTTTTTATAATTACTATTGTATAAATTATAAGTTTATATTTTATCTGCTTTGAAATTTTTTTTTATTTACTTTTGTTGAAATATTAATGTTTATTCTGTAATAAAGGTAGTGGAACCTGGTACTCCACTTAGTCCTGGGTTTATCAGAGATTGCAATAGGAGCAGCTTAGAATTTATGCTTTATGAAAATAAAGTTCCTGTTGTTGATTGTGGTATTGCAAAAGATTCGTAAGTCTTCTATTATTTTTTCATGTAAAAATTTAATTTTTTCCTTAAGCAAATAATAGTTATTAATGCGAGCCATAAGTTTCAGTTTGCAAACCAAGAATACAAAAATAGAGCATAATATAACAAGTAGCTTTTTACTGTGAAAATTTCATAATTGAAAAAAGGAGAGAGAAATGTCTAAACAAAATTTCCTTTTTGTTCTTCTTTCTTATATTCAAAAACAGAGTTAATTCTTGAATAATGACTAATGTGTGTGAATATGTTACCTCCATTTCTTTGGTAGACCATTCTGTAAAAACTGTGAAAGTTATTTTTTTATTGTATAATAGTTTAATAATTCATATATCATTTTTTATCTTTTTGGTAACAATGGGATCTAACTATGTATTTAAATCCATAAATGTATTTTTTTCATATTTATTTGTTTTATTTCAAATACATTGAGAATGCAATTTATTATGAGAAATATTTATTATTAATATATTGTCTTCAAATACATTGCAGATTTTTGGTCTATATATGTCTTTTACATGATTTGTAAATATTGTTTTTCCCCTTTTAAAAATATTTGAAAATAGTAGATCAAATGCTAAATTTCTTCAGATTTGAAAAAGGAAAGATTAACGAATTTAGTAAAATGCTTGATGACTAATTAAAATCTTATAAGCATCTAATAATCTAAGCATTCTAAAAACTTCCATAAAAAATATCTTTACTTTTTAAGGTATTGTTTTCTTTTTATTATTTGAACATTTACACATACTTTTAACTCTCAATTTAATATTTTCTTTTAATTCAATCATAAATACAATGTATACAATCTCTGGTTGTATAAAATATATGTAATTTTGTTTTCCTTTTTATTAATTTATTTCTCTACTAATAATTTTTATAAGTTATTAAAAATTTTAAAAGAAAAGGAAAAGCTGAAAAAAATTGTTTAATTTTATTCAAAATAATTTTAAAAAAAACTTATTGTATTTTTATGAGATAAAATATATCTTTTAAATTGTAATTGAACTCCATTGCTTTGAAAGTATGATTAACAAGACCTTGACTACACAGTTTTATTTCAGCTGATTATTGCTGTTTGAATAAATTATTGTTATGAATTGTCATTAATTTTAATATCCTGTCACTAATGTAAAATCCTTTCATGCATAATACCTTAACAAAATTCAACTGCTGTTTCTTTTAATTATAGCAAAAGTATGTGTGAGTTTCTTTTCATATATTTTTTAAAACAATTTATTTACAAATAGTAGGAAAAACTGCTAAATTGAAGACAGAATCATTTCAAACTCCAGAAAATTGAGTTTTGAACCTGTTCTTTTACCCTCCAAGCAAAATTAGAAAGCTAACGTTACTAAACGAGAATCACAGTCACTTAAATTTCTTTAACTTAAAACATTAGTATTTTCTTAACATTTTAACCAATCTTACAAATCATTAATTATGTAACTCTTCTAATCATGTTTAATTTAAAAGCTAATATCTATGATGAGAAGATAGATTCATACATTCATGGATAGGAACTCCATAAACCTTACACCATTTCTCATCTAACATAAATTTAATTTTTTATTCTAGGGCAGATGATTACAAGGGTCATTTACTAGCAGCATTTAAAGCAGCTGATATAATTGTTACATCTGGAAGTGTGTCTATGGGTGAAAAGGTAATTTTCATTTTGTGTGTGTGTAACTCAATTTGTTACAATTGCACAAAGTAAGAAATTCATTTTCTTAAGCTTGTATTAAATTTTCTTAGGGATTAATAATCATCATTCATACAGTATGTCTTATTTTATTTTCTTTTTAAATATATTGAACTTAGAAGTACTTTCACTTTGTCATTATAAATTCCTATAAAAAGGGATTCTTTGATAATTACTGAAGCAAGAAAATTAGAGGATGCACAAAACATTCAACTCTTTTATTTTGAGTATCTTTATATGACTGTATAGTCCTTTGATTAAAACATCACTTTTAATTTCTAAAAGTCTTCTTTTCTTTAATTTTCCCTATTTTTTCTTATTTCTGATTCTTGAGTCATAAGTAAGAAATCGTAGATTTTTGATTTTCTTAGTAAAATTGCTTTATGAAATTTTTTTAGATGACTTTGATTGGGAATTTTCAAATAACTTTTTTCTTCTTAGTTAAGTTGTTTTTTTGGGGGGGGGGGGGGTCTTTGTTTAAATAATCTCTCTCTCATGTGATTATATGCAATATTTTAAACTTCTCATTATTTGTTTTTTTAATTTCCAGAGTTTTATTTTTCTTAGTTTTAAATACTATATTAATTCCAATGTAACACAAATGTAATTCATAAAGATATTTAGATTCAAAGAAAATAAAATTCAGTCAGGTAAACATTTATTTAAAAATAAGTAATAACACCGGTTAAATTCATGGCAATAAAATTAAGCCTTTACACAGGTTAGGTAGAAAAAATGGGAGTGCTAATAAGGAGTTGTTATATTCCATTATCAAAATCTCAATTTAGCACAATTCAGTTTTTTGCAGGAAATGAGTAGTAAAAAAAAATTCAATGTTACGGTTTATCTTATCTATAAATATTAATTGTACAGCTAAACACTTAATGAAACGTATGTGTAAGTTTAAATAATATATGGAATATTTTGATTTATTGTGATGTATAAAAACTACTTTACTTTAAACAAATATTTCATTTATACTTAATCTGTTTCCAACTATTTTGGATTTAAAGCAAATATATTTGGAAAAGATGCAACTAGTTTTAAATTCTGAATCACACTTTATTTTATAGGAACAATGCTACATCTAAAATTCATTGTAAATACTTGAAGCATTTGTGATCGAATTGTGAATTTTTGCTTATCATAGATTAATTTTCAATGTTCTTTTATTAACTTTTTAAAAAAAATCGTCTCCTTTTGTCCAGGATATTCTCAAACGAGTCTTGCAAGTTGATTTTGGTGCAGTAATCCATTTTGGCAGAATACATATGAAACCTGGGTATAAATTAATTATTGCTATTAATGTTTAAAAAATATGCATTTATTATGCATAAGAATGTAAAACTACAATATTTCAATAAGTTTGATATATTTGTTTCCTTTTTCAATTCCTACTATTAGCTCACACTCTCTCTATATTTATTTATTTATCTTGGTGGAATTTTCAATCATTAATAAAATACATTTTAAAGCTCTCAATTGAGCTGAAATTTTATATACATTATTTTGGATGGCAATACAATAAATTAAATTATAATTAATAAAAATTAATTAATTAAAACTAATTAAAGAATTACAAATACAGCCACGTTGGCATCATTTTTGGTGACTTAGCAACCATTTTAGTGACTTGTGTCAAAACTTGAAAATGTTTTTTTCTCACGTTTTAAAGCATTTAGTTGAACTGAAATTTTATATACACGATTGTTTTGGATGACAATATGATACTTTAATGATAATTAATAAAAATTAATTACCACTTAATGTTGTGATTCTGTCATATGTATATACATACTTAATACAGTCGACTCTTGATAATTCGAAGTTGGAGGGACCAATGAAAAACTTCGAATTATCAAGAGGGTAGGAAAAAGCTCTCAAAATACACGAGAGAAGTTTTTTTCTAACATGTTTAAATTTAAAACTATGTAATAAAGCAACAATTGTACATAATTTTTTTAAAGTACATTTTATACAGTATAAAAATAAAACAGAAGTTAAAATTCCTGTATTAAAAGAATACACTTATGTCTTGAAAACAATTATTAAAAGAATGAATATACATACTATATATAATTAATCCTTTTTGTCGAAAAAATCTGTTATATTTTTTTGTTTTAATGCATTCAATCTAACTTTGTCAATAGATTTTTCTAGAACTAATGAAGCCTGTAAAATGTCTGCATCAACATGATTTTGAAGGAAAAAGTTGCGTAGTTTGTTTAGTGACTCTTTCTTTAGCTTCTGACAGAGTTACCGGAGTCAACTCCTCCAATTCGTCTTCATCACTTTCTGTATTATTGTGGTCCAAAGCCACAATTTTAGCGTCAGATAGAGCTTCGTATACAGCAATGTCCGTGTCAACCAAAACGTAGTCGTCAAACGTCAAATCTTGTTCTGGAAGAGCTTCCCAAAGGGATGGTTCAGCATTAAATTCAATGAGTGTATCGTCGACATCAACCAGATTCGGCGAGGGGAAGCCTGACTTTTTAAAACAGCTGTGAATTGTCAAAGGAGTAACAGCTCTCCAAGCCTTGTTAATCATGATCAAAGCTGTTAAAATAGAAATAGTTACATTCTGCTGATTTTTGAGGTTATCCAAAACGCTTAAAATGACTTCACGCCGATAAAAGTTTTAAAATTATGTATGATGCCCTAGTCGAGAAGCTGAAGTTTTGAGGTTCAGTTTGGAGGGGAAAATTGAAGTTTCACATTTGATAAAGGTGGTGCGTTATTGTGCACAGTACAGTTGTCTAAAAATAAGAGAATGTCGTTGCTGTCTTTTCATATCCGAGTTCAGTGAGACCAACCATTCATTAAAGAGTTTGGTGGTCATCCACACCTTCTTTTTGGAGTGGTATTTGGTAGGGAACGAGTTTATGCCCTTGAAACACTGAGGTTTTGCAGATTTTCCTATGACTAGAGGAGTAAACTTGTCTGAGCCATCCATGTTTACAGCCAGTAAAATAGTTAACCTGTCCTTGCTATGTTTTCCTCAATCGCATATTTCTTTTTTGAATGTAAATGTTTTTTCTGGCAAACACTTGAAAAAGAGTCTGGTTTCATCCGTGTTGAAAATGTTAAGTGGTTCGTATTCCTTTATTAGATCCAAAAGCGAGTTCTGTCACTTAGAACAAACGTTAATGTCGACACAAGCTTTCTTCGCACATTTTTTTTGAAAACTATCCCATTCCTTTTCTTAAAATTTGTAAGCCATCCCTCGCTAGCCAAAAACTCGATTCCTAGTTCTTTGGCGAATACTTTAGCCTTTTCCTTCAATAAAGAGCCACTCATCGGAATATTCTATCCTCGATACTGTCTCATCCATGAAACTAAACACTGTTCAAGGCGTGGAAAATTACCTTTACTAACGCGTTTTCTCACTCTTTTTTCTCTTTATTCTTCAGAATAGTGGAGAGCGAGCTCAGTGGTATTTCAAATATTTTGGCTACATCGATCTTCCTCTCACCTTCTTCAACTGATTCTATTACCTTTTGCTTTTCAGAAATTGTTAAGCACTTGTACTTTTTAAAAGAAGACATGTCGTTCCTTTCGCGTGATAAGTCGACACTGAGGTAAGGTGTAAAGTAGTGGATTAAGGTTTATCGAAATTAATGGGTAGGAAACGTAAATCACCACAACTTTAGTAAAATTATATTTTTAATTTAAAATTTGGAATCTAAAATGAACACAGGGCGTATTCACAGTTCACACTCAGCTACGGGGTATACTTAATAGCAGGGGTCGACAACTATGGCACGTTGAGCAATTCTTAATGGCACATTACCGCTCTCTTTTTTTTTTTTAAATAGAATAAAGTTAAATCCCTGTCTTTGCCTCGTACATTTTTATATAAAGATTTTATTTCTCGTTTTCAATTCTCTGCCATAAAACGATTCTGCTGAATTATTTTGGATGTAGTTAGAGTGCTTTATTTTTAAAAAAAAACGTTTGTTTAAATGACTCATTATTAGTAATAAATACTCAATGCAAATCAAAATTATTGTGCAATACTTGCAAAAGGAATCATCACTCATTACTGCACAGTGAATAAAAAAAGAAAGCAGTTTTTCCTTTATCCATCTAAAGCTTGGGTATCAATGGAAAAAGAAAAAACAGATGGCTTATGAATATATCAAAATTCTGCTTAGCAAATACATGAAATATAATAAAAAAAATAGTTATTCTACCAACATGCACAATTTGGACTGAAAATAAGTTCAGTAAAAAAAACCGCTCGTGGGATAATTAGGTACAGGAAGTGAATCTAACTTCATAATATTGAAGGTTCGAATTATCGAGAGTTTTATAGGATAACTTCGAATTATCGCGTGTTGTGGTCTGGCCAACCACAAATTTTACTTCAAAATATTGAGTACCAAAACGTATGGTTTTAGTTCGAAATATCAAGAGTTTCTCTAGGGGCTGAGCATATACTTCGAATTAGCGAGAGGTTCGTATTATCTAAAGTTCGAATTATCGAGAGTCGACTGTATTTAATAAACTATAATAAACTATTTAATAAAAAGTAGCTAAACTAAAATTTTTCTTTGTTGATCTAAATAGGAATTGACTTAAATTTTTTTTTTTTTTATATTACTTGTATACACGATTGTTTTGGATAACAATACGATACTTTAATGATATTTAATAAAAATCAATTACCACTTAATGTTGTGATTCTATCCTATGTATTCACATATTTATATTAGTTGTAACTATTTAATAAAAAGTAGCTAAAATAATCTAAGGAATTGACTTAATTTTTTTTTTTATTATTATTATTTGTTTAAAAATATGTTGCAAGTCATTGATTTTTGTTTTTAATTTATGCTTAATTTCATTTTAAACCTTTTCATTTCATAGCATTTTCTAGCATTATTAATTATTTTTATTATATTAAAGTGTAAAATAACTCAAACTATAATTTAAAATATCTTTTTAATTTATGTAGACTAATTAGGCTTTTGTTAACAAGGAGAATTTCAAATATATTTTGTTCCCTTAGAATCTGTTATTGATTTTATTTATTTTCATAAATTTATTTTACATTTTATGTGGTAAATGTTGCATACTTTATACTTAGATATTGTTAAGAATTTTGTAATTATATAAAAGAATTTATATTACATATTTTGTTTTAAGAAATTATTCAATCCACAAAAAATTATTTTTTCTTCTGGTATTAAAAGGCTTTTTTTTTCTTTTAGAAAACCAACTACCTTTGCAACCCTAAATTTTGAGGGTAAGAAAAAGTTAGTCTTCTGTCTCCCAGGAAATCCAGTATCATCATTTGTCTGCTTTTATCTTTTTGTAATTCCATGTATTAAAACATTAATGGGTTTTAAAGAGCCAAGGCATATCCTGGTTAATGTTAAGGTATGGGGTCTTTCTATTTTTTCAATAATTTTATTTTGAAAGTTTTGGAATAGCCATTTGGAATTATCTTAAAAAAGTATAAAACTTTTATTATGTTTTTTTTTTTTTTTTTTAATTAATGCTAAAGGGGACAGGACCTTAAGTTTGGGAGATTTTCAGATAAGGAAAAACTCACTGTCAGTATTAAGATAAATTTATTTGATTATGATTTAATTTGATCAAGATTTTGAAATATTTCATTTTAATGCCATTTTTTACTTAAATTGATAAAATTGTTACAATAGTTATATTATTACTATATAAGTAAAATATGGAGCATATTTTATGCTGTGGGTTGATAGATTCAAAAACTTGCTATTATGTATAGTATCACATCAATATTGAAATTTTTTTCTCTCAGGAAGGATGTGCTTATCTTAAGTTGTATCTTATAACGTTAGATGAAGATGGTCTTAAGTCATTGTAGATTGTGGCAATAGAATTATTTAATATAGAACTTATATCTTCATATACAGTTATGCAGAATTTATTTGAAGTTTTTCTTTTGTGGAATATGATCATATTTTTAACTACAGAATATTGAAAATACTGTTGAACCTCCATATTGTGAACCTCTATATCGCAAATTTTTCTTTAGAGCAAATTTTTTCTTGGAACCAAGAACATTTCATGATTTTCTTCGTAAAATAACTTCTGAATAGCGAAGTGCATTTTCTATATAAAAAAACTTTTTTTGTGATTCATTTTTTTTAACATGCTTTTATAAATTTCACTTGTATGTGATGGAATCTTTGAACTCGATTTTTACCCACTTTAAAAGGCAAAATTAATTCAAAATTTTGCACATTAGTCAAGGACCGATGACAATACAATAATTTTGTAATTTTATTCCATTGTCCTGGTTAGGATAATTAGGAATACAATTAATAGATTTGGCGAGTAATTCCGTATACCACTTTCAGATCTGGCAATTTATTGCATAAACCATTTTCAGATTTGGCGATTAATTCCATATGCCATTTCCAGATTTAGCGACTAAAAGATTAAGGTGCATCCCTAAAACTGCAAATAAGCTTGTGGTTAATACAAATAAAACAAAACAAAAAGTGTGATTTATGTGAGAAAGGGTAGGCATGGTGGGTTAGTGGTTTCTTACCATAATATAAGTCTAGTTTTTCTGATAATGAAAATTAAAAAAAAAAGACTCATGCATGTGGGAAAAAAATTTATGTTCTAACTTCTAAATATTTTTTATCTTTGTAAAGCAATATATGTTTAGAAGTGATGATACGAATTAACATTATAGCAATACATTTAAAAGGTGATAAATGTATGTTCTAACTGCTAAATATTTTTTTATTTTGATAAAGCAATACATTTGGAAGTGATGATACAAACTAACATTATAGCAATACGCTTAAAAGGTGATAAATTTTATTTTCTAACTGCTAAATATTTTTTTATTCTAAAAAGCAATATGTTTAGAAGTGATGGTACGAATTAACAGTACAGCAATGCGTTTAAAAGGTGATAATACAATTGACATTTAATATTTCTTCTTTACACACTTTTATTAATTAGACCTGTACTTATAGAGACAGAATCTTTGAAGTATAACAATATGGGACTCATCTGAGGCTCCGTAAACGGAAAGAATAAATACCCTTCAGGCTGGTTAATTAATATCCATTGAAGAGCTAGACTAATTCTAGCAGCCACGTAATACCTGCTCCAAATATCAAACTCAAGGATAAATGATAGTTTTGAAAACTAAAAAATGGGCTTTTATTGTAAATTGTACTAAAAAAATGAAAAATAAATTATAGTTTTAAAAAAAACTAAAAAATACACTTTTATAGTGAATTGAACTAAAAAGTGAAAAAATAATTCTTAATATAAGAATAAAATGATTAACGAGAAAATTATTGTCCTTTTGGTAAAAGCGTGAGGTGCTTTGTACTATATTTTTGTATTAACTCAGCATTTTGGAATAGAACTAGTAAGAAATTATAACAATAATATAGAGCACCCCACGCTTTTACCATACTGACATTAATTTTCTAGTTAATCATTTTATTCTTATATTAAGAATTATTTTTTTACTTTTTAGTTTGATTCACTATAAAAGCATGTTTTTTAGTTTTTTTTAAACTATAATTTATTTGCTCCCTACTTTTAAAGTATAAAGGATATTGCTTTAAAATTTAGTATTCCCCCAAACAGATTATCAAGTATTGGGTTGTTCGGAAAGTAATTTCGTTTTTCCCCGACAGAGGATTTAATTGTATTTTTTTGCACCCAACTTCACATTTAAGCCGCATAATTTTTATTTGCTTTGAGAGCTCATATAGCAAGGCTTGTGTGTGAAAAATTCCAATTAATTCTACACAGTAGTTTTTGGTTGGTGCCCTTTTAAATATGGAGAGCGATAAGCAGCATTTTCGACATTTCTTACTGTTTTACTACAGAAAGGGTAAAAATGCTGTTCAAGCCAGAAAGAAATTGACCGATGTGTATGGAGAAGGTGTGTTGATAGTAGGCCAGTGCCAGAACTGGTTCGCTAAATTTTGATCTGGCAATTTTGGTGTCGAAGATGCACTACGTTCGGGAAGGCCGGTTGAAGCTGATAAAGACGCAAAAAAGGCATTAGTTGATGCGAACCGGCAAATAACAACACGTGAGATCGAATTGAGGTTAAATTTATCAAATTCAACAGTTTATGACCACTTGAAAGGCCTAGGATTATCCTCGAAGCTCGATGTATGGGTTCCCCATGTTCTCACAGAGAGAAATCTGTGTCGCCGCATTGACGTCTGCGATTCACTTCTCAAATGTCACGAAAATGATCCGTTTTTGAAGCACATCATCACTGGGGACGAAAAATGGGTTGAATACAACAACGTCAAACGCAAGAGGTCATGGAGCAAAAAAGATGAACCGGCTCAAACCATTTCCAAAGCCGATATTCACCAAAAAAAGGTGATGCTGTCTGTTTGGTGGGATTTTAAAGGAATCTGGTTTTTTTTAGCTTTTACCGGGTAACACAACGTCGAAAGTCTACTGTCATCATCTGGACAAACTGAATGATGCACTTTACAGAAAAGGTATAGTGTTTCACCAAGACAACGCAAGACCTCAGACAAGTTTGGTCACTCGCCAAAAGCTTTTACAGCTTGAATGGGATACAATGCCACACTCACCATATTCTCCAGACCTGGCACCATCGGATTATTATTTGTTCCAGTCACTCCAAAATTTTTTAGACGGTAAAACCTTCACCTCAAATGATGATGTCAAAAACCACCTCAATCAGTTTTTTGCCAGCAAAGACCAAAAATTTTATGAGCATGGAATTATGCTACTACCAGAAAGATGGCAAAAGGTGTTGGACCAGAACGGCCAATATATAATTTAATAAAGTATTTGTTTATTATACGAAAACTACCTTTCATTTCCACACAAAAAAAACGAAATTGCTTTCCGAACAACTCAATATTATAAAAAATTGAGACGTTACAAAATTATGATTCATCAAATTCTTGTTTGAAATGTTTAAGAACATGCATCTATGAAGATGTCGACGAGGCAGTTTTGAAGTGGATACACACAATGGGATATAAAAATGTTCCAATCTCTAGACCTTACATAATAGAGAAAGCTCTTCAATTTGCGAAGGTATTGGAATACGACCATTTCTAGGTAACAATGGATGGCTAGAAAAATTTAAGAAAAGACACAGAAAAATATGCCTTGAAAGGAATTTTTAGTGCATTGCAAAGATGTGAGGCGTATTATAAAACAAAGCATTTTTTCAAACAAAATTAACAAATTTTATGAGTGATTAAATTTAAGAACACTTGTGGTATTGTGACATTTAGAATTTCTAGTTATAAAATAATGTGTATTTAAAATTACTAGTATGCTTTAAATTAGAAAATGTCCTTAAAATTCATTACTTACATTTTCTTAAGTTTAAAAATACAGTATATTCCTTGACTTTCTTTTTCCTTGTTTTCTTTGCAGTTTTTCTTTCTTTTTTTTGATGGGTCAGATATATAAAATAAATAGATATTAATTTATAAAAAGGTGTGAATAATTACTTTTTTAATATGTAGTGCTTGTGACTTTAAAATTTGTTTTATTGGGTTTATAAAGTATATTGAAGGATGGAACATCTCTATAGAACGAATTTCCTATATAACAAACTTTTTTCGGCGTTTAGCGACTTCTTTAAATAGAGGTCTGACTGTATTTGTAGAATACAAGGCATTTAATTAATTATTAGGGTATTCTCTGCTCGTAAAGAATGTTAAAAATCAAAAAAAAAATATTTCATGGTGACTCTGATAAGTTTTTAAATAGTTCCTTTAATTTATAACTAGGCTTCAAAATTTTGAAATTGCAGAAATCATTTTATCATCAACAAAACACTATAATTAAAATTAGTTGTAAAACCATTAACATAACTATATTGAGTACTCTGATTTTTCTGTACAATTGGTACGTATCTTTTTTTCTCTTTAGATCAATGGTCCAAAAATGTATTTTCTTGATTCGGCATATGAAATTAATAGTTTAAGTATAAAAATTTTTTTATTAAACTTGGTTAAGTTTTTTTTTTTCATTTTAAAAAAAAATATATCATTTTAAAGAAATGTATCTTTCCAGTATTTAAGTAATAAGCTAATGTAATGATTACTGTTACTGGTATAAATTATTATAAATCTCCTTTTTGTTCTTGTCAGTCTAAAACTTTAAGAATTGTTTTTTCTTAAAATGTTGGGAAAAAAATAAGAGCATTTTTTTTAAGTGAATTGTCTTATTATTTTAGCTTGCTCATGATCTATCATTAGACGAGCGACCTGAGTATCATAGAGTCTTCTTGAAATATGATGATCTTACGTTTGTGGCTCACAGTACTGGAGCTCAGCAAAGCAGTCGTTTTCTTAGTATGCTTAATGCTGATGCATTCTTAGTCTTGCCACCAAGGACTGATCAGCAATCTGTTTTAAAAGCAGGGTCAATAGTTAAAGCTGTTCTCATTAAATCAATTTAGATTTTTTGATCATATTCAACAGTATATTAGGTGTAATAAATTATGTAAATCTTTTTTTTCAGTCAACCATTAGACTATCATTTTTTCAAAATATTCTCAATGTCTTTTTAAATCTGGGGCTTTTTTTCATCAAAAAAATGTTGATAATCTCTCTGTATAAGTTGGACATACTTGATCATGTTTGGGGTGACAATCACTGTTTTAGAAATAATAAAATCCTATTATGATTCCTATGAACTAAATAATGGTAAAATTCCATTGTTCAGTTATCTGGAATATATATATCCTGTTGGTAATCTAATGGTTGAGTAATTTTTTTCACTCTGCTTTTAAATAATAATTATAATATTTTCAAATAGAATAAATTATAAATATATATATATACTGGATTACTCATAATTCCCTTTTGAGTTTCGATGCAATGTTGTAAAATATTAAGACAAATACAGCAAAAAAAGGACATTTGAAATAATACAGGAAAACATTTTTTTTATGTACCATACAGGTGCTCTGTGTAAAATCTTGGTTACACAGCATTACATCATTGCAATAGTTCACTTCCTGTCACGCTTTACTCAACACGATACAATCAACATTATTAACAGCACGTGTTATCTGAAAACTTAGTTTTTTACATAAAACCAAGTTTTTGTACCCTCTTTCTGATGCAGCAGAACTGTATGAAAGGATAACATGTGCTGTCAATAACATTGATAGTACCACATTGAGTAGAGACTGGCAGGAACTGGATTATCACATTGGTGTATGCCATGTACCCAAGGTTTCACTCAGAACATTTGTAAAGTATGTATTTTTTTTGTTTTTGTTGTATTTTTTCAAATGTTCTTTTTTGCTGTTTTGGTCTTAGTTTTTTTTATATTTTTATTTTAGAGTGCTTCAAAACTTGGAGGGAATTATGAATAGCCTTATATGTGTATGCATTATAAGCTGATAACTTTGTAATTCGGTTAATATTAGCTGTCAATATTCACTGATTTTTAGGAAGAAAAAAACTTTTGAAACATCACAAGTTTAATTTATGTTTACAATACTTGTAAGTTATAAATGAAACATGATCTTAAATCATTAAAAGTTGCTCTTTGTCATAATTTTTTTTTCATTATAAATTGTTTCAATAATGCGATATTATTTTTTATGAAATATTTTTCAAATGTGCCACATTTGAACAAATTTTTTTTCCTTTATTTTAAAATGTGTTTATGTCAACAATATCTTCATAATATGGTTTGTGTGTTATTCTTTATGTATGAGTTGCATACCTTTCTTTTGATATCTTTTATAAATCAAATGTAAAGTGATATTTTTTTTTATCTAATAATGTTTTTGATGATTAGATTCTTCATTAAGATGTTTTCCAAATGTGTTGAATATGTATTGTGAAAACTATTTGAACACAGTGTTCACTTATATGTTGTATTTTTGAAACTAAATGCATTTCGACTTATTCACATTATGCATTACATTTATCCACAAGTGCCTTCAGTAAAGATGATAAATATATTCATTCTTTATTTTCAAAAATAAATGCCTAAAAATAAATATCAAACCACTTTTGTTTTATATTTTATTATTTGCCAAAATTGTAATGTTCAGTATCTTAAATGTTTTAAAATTTAAATTGTTTCTAATTTATTTTAACCAAATACACATAACCTTTTTTAATGCAGTAAATACATTTTTTAAAAAACCTTAGAGGTAAAAAGATATGCTTTGTATAGTTTAAAAAAAATGCATTCTTTGTTATCCAAGAACTGTTTAAATGAATTAAAGAACTTTAATTCAAAAACCATATGAAAAAATATTAACGAAAGCTTAAATATACAACTGTGTAACAATTTACAAATACTAAAAATTGTTCAGTTAATTATTCACAGTAATAAACACATTTGTTTATAGCACCACAGGAATCTATTCTAAAATTTCTTTCTGATAAGCATTTAATGTGAATAGTTTTAATTCCTGTATGGCCAAAGAAACATTTTTGATGCAATTCAAATTTTTGAACATTTTTCTATGCATCTGTGATCTTGATCTTTTAAATTGCATACAAAATGTGCTTGAACGTTAATTTAATGTAATAAAGAGCAGTGGAATGGGGCTGTGTGTGTGAGTGGTCATGGTTGCAAACTCATGGCTGGTATTGTCGAGTTGCGTGTTTGTGCTCTTTTGCTACTGAAGACCTGCCATGTAGAAAAACTGATGCACACTAAATGTGTCATGGCTCTTAGTCCTCTTATTGGCATGTTGGGGAAATTAGGAGAATGGTGTGCAGAACTCGGGTGTCACTTGACCAAGGTTCAAAATAATGAGGTCCATCACCAATAGCTCTTGTGTTGTTTTGAAGAGTGATAATAAAAAAAATCAGATCATATTAATGCAGTTAAGTTTAAATGCATGGCATTCTTAAGAAAAGAACAGTAGCAAAATAATCAGAGATTGTAACAATGTAGGATGATAAATTGTATTATATATTAGCAACATAACAAAAAAAGAAGGGTGACTTTTTTTTTGTTGCACAGTGTTATTTGAACATTGTGTGAAAAAGAGTTAAGTGAATCTTTTACAAGAAATCAGAAATCAATCAATTTTATTTTGTTAAACATTTCTATTTTAGAATGTTATAATATTGGGAAATGATTTTATATTTTTGGCATGGATAAGCTATGATTATATTACAAATAATGTTCTAAAAGTAATTATGAAAAATATCCTCTTTTGTAGAAAGAATTGCATGTTTAATATGATTATTTATATTAAGCTATTTTTTAATATGACATTGATGTTTGTTTTAAAACATTTGTTCTGAGATTAAGGAACATAAATTGTTGCAATATTGTTTATTGATTTATTTTATTTTTCTGTAATGAGTATCAATTTTAATATTGCTTGTACTTACAATAGTACAGGGGTAATATAAATGATTTATCCGATTTTCAAAAATCATATTATCGAAACTACTGTAGTTATCGCAATAAATGGTACATGAATGTAAAGAGAAATATACCAAGTTTTTATTTTCTGTTACAAATGTTGGATGTGTGACCCTCTTGTTACACAGCATACATCCAATCTATAACCAGTTCGTCCCATACATTTTAACACCACTGCATCAGTGGTTCATAATGCTACACAAATGCTAACTTGATGTCCTCTGTTATTTGTTGTGTCAATTGCAATTGATACGGTTTGAAATTTAATTTTTTCATAAAATTTTTCATACTATTTACTTGGGCATTCCAAGTTCACAGGCAGCAACTCTCATAAACTTCTGTGGACTTCTAAATTAAACTCTTCCTCACCCTCATCATTGCTTCTTCCAAGACCCTTGGACCACCGCTATTTTTCTTTTAACTCAAGCAATCTATTTTCTTTAATTGATTATACCATCACAGAATGCTCTTATTAGGTGATGCTTCTCCGTAGTGATTTCTAAATGCAAACCACCGAAAAAACCTGCGCATACTCTAATATGTAAAAACTCTTCTCTCCTATTGTCAACCTGTTTGAATTTCAATCACAGTAATCTTATAAGTGCTTGAATTATATATTTGTTTTAGAAAGTTTATTTTGCCATTTCAAATAATTATTTTTAATGTATTGGGAGATAATTATAGTTTTAAGGTTACACAGTACCCCCTAAAAATTTCATTTTTATGGATTTTTTTTTTTTGCATTTTCTAGTGGCTTATATCATTGAGAAGACTGCCATGAAATTTCAGATCTGTTAGCAAATTAGTTTTTAAGATAATTGAAGTTTTATGAGGTATGGTTTTGGTTTCAGTTTCATTTTTAAGAATTTTTCCACTCTTAAATTGAATTAATTAAAAATATTTTTGAGTTTTTAGTTTGAAATGGTTATTAATTCCAATTTTCATTACTAAAATCATTTCTGCTTGATTATGTTTTGAGTTCTCATAATTAATTAATTAAGTTTAATTTTTTTTTAATTTTTTTTATTGAAAACACTTATAAAATCCCTGTGCACCACAAAGTATAAAAAGCAACTAAGATTAATTTCATGGCTAATTTTTGCTTTAAGAATAGTTTGTATAACTTAAAAGCTTTATCATTAGTTTTTTCCTGTAGAGAAAATACCATGATAAATGTGTTCTCAGGTTGCTGTGAGAAAGAATATTTCAAAGAGGTGGAATACTACTGAAAATGATGTATCTAAAAATCAGTCCTCTGATGATTCTGTAATTAGACTTCCGAATACACGTATTCTAAATTCAAACGTTGCAGATATAACTGAATATTTCCTTGATGTACCAAACTACATTATACTAAACATATTGTAGTACTATATTTTAATATTTTAAAGTCGTACGACAAGAGCTAAAACTTCCTAAACTGCCCCAATTTAAAACTGAAAAAAATTAAATTTTATGTGCAAACCTGACTATTTTTAGCTTAAGGTAGTATCAATATTATTTTGTACATAAATGCTTTGTGTTTCAAAACTTTTGTGAAGCTATTTGGTTAAGATAAAGCTGAATAAACTGACGTCTTAACAAATGCTATCAATATTATGCAATAATATATTTTGAATTTAAAATATTATTTTCAGTCATATTTAGTTAAAATAGTGTTTTAATGCAAAACATACATTGAGAAATAAAATATTAAAAAATTAGAGCTTTATGGGCATTATAAGTTTTTGTTTTATGACTTTAAATGCGTTTTTCTCAGACTTTCAATTTTAAAGGTATAAGTGTTTTCTAATCCCTAAGGCTTTTTTCCTATTCAAGAAAGAGTCTTGAATCTTTTTGTATATACTTGTGATATGGTCGATCTTTGGCGACCATATCTTTGTGGGTCTTCTGCGTAAATTAGAGGTGTGGGGTTCTCGAGATGAATATAGACATTTTAGAATTCTTAATACGACTTTATTAAGAGTTTAACTTAAATTTCTAATATATTGAACAAACTTATATTAAGTGAGAATAAACCAAAACACGTAGCTGTAGCTAAAATAGATCGCGCAATTGGATCACTTATCTAAATAATTATATTATCCGCCTACTCTCAATTCTATTAATATTACGAATTCGGAAAATAATCTGTCCTACCTTGAATTCCTTGCAACGGTTCAATCACCTTCCAAAAGACAGTTAGGCTCGCGTGCAATAGTATGCACCTTGTAGTAATGGCTAGATATCCGTGATTCCTTGGTAAGCCGTCAAATTACACTTCTACCTTTTCCTAACAGAACTTTCTCTAAATTGCCATCCCGCTTACTAAAACTTCTGTTCTTTTAAAGGCTATCTTATTTGCATCTATACTTTCATTTCACTTCTTGGATTTGGGTTGGAAAAGATTTGCCATTAATCTTGGCCGTCAAAGAACCCAGAGGTTATGTTACAGAAAAGACCCCCTCCAAGAAGCAAAACGTGATTTATTCGAGGGTCTACATGGCCCTTAAGAAATTATGTGCCTAAATTTTTATTTCTGAATCTCCTCACTTTCTAAGTTTTATTTAAATTTTAACCTTGAATCCTCATTTTAACTCTTAATTTCCAATATTTAACTTAAACTTTAATTTTCATTATTCATCTTAAAATTTAAATTTAATATTCCTCCTTAATTTGAACTCTTGACAGCCACAATAAATTTTACTCAATTAACTAGACCAACATTAACAGTTTTGCATTTTAATCATGGTAGATTCTCACTTTTACATATGTTGGTATGCCTCATCTGAGCGTAGGGACCGGGGAAAAAACCATCCTTGACTTGGATTGAAAAAAAACGAGGTCCGCATACCCCTTAACTAAATTAAATCTACTTAATTACTACTTAATATTACTTAAACTACTATACAATCTTGTCTTCCATTGCATCCATTTGAGATTACAAAGAGACTTGGTTTTCAAATTGGAATTCAGGGTCTGTCACCCTGAAATAAAAACTCTAAGTTACTTGGCAAAATCTATATTCACATAATACCAGTATGTTTCACAATTTTTATGCATTATATATCACTTTTAAATTACGACAAACTTTCGTGTATACCCCTCATCTGGTTCCGTCAAA
>BMAV01005186.1:1502330-1552897 GCA_019973955.1 Trichonephila inaurata madagascariensis
TGATGAATCTGGGGTCTGATTTTGTATATATATGCAGATTTCATATTCCCTGGAAAGGATTATTTCTATCTGTACTATTTAAACTTGTTAAATAAGAAAAAGCTTGTTCACACATATACAGTGTTAGAAACTGTAGCAGTATATTAATTGCTTTCTTATGTTTTTTTGGATACTTGCTTTCTACAAAATTCTAGAATTTGTCTAAAATCATGTTATTGAATGTCATTTTCAATAAACCATCTAATTGGGAATCATACAGGTCTTTTAAAATTGGTTTGAGGATGAATGAAAATGTGAGAAGAATGGATTCCCTTCCCAATCGAAGATTTCTGTTGAAAGGGATGGAAAATAATTTTCTTTGGTTGTTTCTCTTGGTGGGATAGAATGAAACTTGAAATTTGTTTGCATCCATCTTCACTTTTTAGTTCTTCCAGTAATTTAAACATATTAAGATTCCCTTTAATGATATTCAACTTACGGATGATCTTTCAATAGGTTTAATTTTCTTTTAAATCCAAGAATCTTGTCACTTGAAGTTAGTATATTTTCTCCATTGCCTTGTAGTTACTTCTTCAGTTGATTCAAATAGTGAAAAATATCTGAAAGCAGCTAGCTTTTGCACCCACATTTGACCTTCAAAGCATTTAATAAAATCTTTGTTTTATTGAAAATGTGCATGCATTTCATCCTTTACTCAAAAACTGCTTTTACTTAACCACTGTTTTTCAGTGTATAATAACAGATTTGTGTACTCTTTTTATGTGTTTTTACAAAGCTTTTTCTAAAAATTTTCAAGTGAAGTAGCGTTTGTTTAATCAGGTTTACCATTTTTACAATATCCTCAGAAATTATTCGCAACTCATTCCCAAGAAAGTTTGGCATCAAGATTTCTCTCTATGAAACACCATGTGGAAGGTACATTGACATTTTTTTTTTTTTTTTTCTTCTTTTACAAGAGTAACCAATTCTTTTATGGAGCCATACAAATGTCAATAAAATTCTTCCCCGAAAGATTTTTTCCCCCCAGATTTAAAATATTAAATATATCTATTTAACTTAACTATACTCACTTATATTACTAGATCATTCATGGTTACACTCAGTTCTCCCACCATAGTTACCCAAGTACAATACCAAATCAGGAAAAAAATGTTCCCTTTTTTTATGTACGTGTTATCTCTATTTCTTGTAGAACCTTGGTTGGGAAATGCTAATCCATTGTGTAATAAAACCAAAATGTAAAATTAAAGTTAATGTGCTTTTCTTTCTTGAAAAAGAAGTTCTTTCATATGTAGTTTTATTCTGCAACATTACGCAGACTAAATTATATTTGTAAAAAATGAGAATGTGAGACATTTTTTTAACTAAATTATATATGCATTTTTGATACAATGAATATTGAGAAACTTAAAGGATATTCAAGTATAATAAAAACCATTTGAATCCATTGGAATATTTAAAAATTGTATTTAACACTTAAACACATTTCCTTTTGAGTATTACGAAATGCATCTAACTTTTAAATTTTTTGTGGTAGAATAATTTCATGATCTTTTATAAAGTCTCAATTTCATAAATTAATCTTGAAAATTATTTCAACAAATTAATAAATTGGTTGATTATTTTTAAATTTGTTATAATTTGCTCAAAAAAAAAAATTTTTTTTATCTTATGCCAGACCTAGGCATGGTTGCCTTTAGTCTATGATGGGTTGTCTAAAACAATTCAGAAACAATAAAAGTTGCAACAATTTTTAACTGCTACTACATTACCTAGTCCAGAACATGAAACCAAATGGTCTTTCTGCATGCCTTTAGAATTACATAAAAGGACAAGAGAGTTGGGGAATCTACACAACCGAATCTATACAGGTGTTTCGCGCTAGGTAGTCATGTCCCGTTTTAATTCTAAAGTTATCAACACACCAACAGCTCTAGGCTTGTCAGACTTTTTATCAAGGAACTCAAGTATCCCCCTCACAGAATCCTGAATTTTCCCTTGAAAATCAGCCTTAAATTTAACATTAATAATTTGTTTTACACTTTGATAACAAACAGGAGGATCAGATTAGAGAAGGTCAGAGCCAGCCTTGGCTAGAGCGTCAAAGAAACTTATTACCTGTAATTTCACAGTGACTGGGAATCCACTGCAGAACGACATTGTAACCACTGTCCATCAAAGAATCGCACATTTTGACAATTACCGTAAAATCCGGAGTATAACGCGCACTTTGAACACAAAAAATAAGATCGAAAATTAAGGGTGCGCGTTATACGTCGGGTATAAAAATCATAGCTTTAAAAATAACAAAAAAGATGGGCATAAAAAAAATTTACTTCTGGATGTATCGAAACACTGTTTATTTAAAAGAAACGACTTGCCTTATGAACAAGAAGAGTTGTAGCTCTAGAAGTATATTTTTTTTCAAAAATGTGGGATAATACCTCGAATAAATTACCTCAAAATACAAAACAATGCATACTAATATTTCAGATTTCTTCGTTAAAAAGGGGGTGCGCGTTATACGGCGAACGTACCTAAAAATTAAAAAAATTAGCTTGAAAGTATAGGTGCGCGTTATACGCAGGATTTTACGGTAAGTACAAATCAATTGTTTGAAAGTAGGACTGAAAGAATTGCTTTAATAGTGGACTGTGAATCAATGAATGTCACAATCTTCTAGTCCAGTCAAAATCATTTGGACAACAGTCATTTTAGCATCATAGTTGATGCAATTAGCACCAACGGCTCTGTTAAAGCTAAAATGTCAGGAGTAAACCCCTGCACCAGCATTACCATCAGCATCGGTAGCAGACCCATCACCCACACACACCCAGTACATCACAGGAAATCTTCCTCCAATCTCTCATTGTAAGATTTCTTACTGGCTGATAGATCCAATTCGCGAAAAGAATTTCCCTGTTAAAATGTAGAAACACACCAGCTTCAAACATGAGCCCTCTGTTAGGTAAGGGGGACATCAAAAATACAATAAGTATGTTGGTTATCTCACGTAAGTGGCTGAGAATTTAGCCTATGATCTCTGTTGGCTAAAATATCATTTATTTTCCTTGGTGAGTCAAAGGCTTAATATTGGTTTGCAATTGCAGGCCTGGATAGGAATTGAAAATGTGCAATCTGTGATGATTCTGAGGGATTATTTTGAGTGGTTCAAACATTTTCTGAAGAAATTCCACAGCTGTAAAGAATTCTCTAGTGTACTCCACTGCAGGCTTAATTTAAGATTTACCACACAAAGTTGATCTTGCATAGTACCCCATTTTACACCAGTTAGGAGTAGTCTACAATTAAAGGTCTCTACTTCTCTCGGTGCCGGTATTAGGTTCACTGTTTGCTTGTTTATTCCTACTTAGCCTGATATCCAATACAATTCTCAAATACGTAACTTCTTGAGCTCTGGCGTAGCTAGTTCTGAGTGGGCTCTGTATTAAAATTCCTTAAGGACCTTTTTTGGAAAATGAAAATGATTGCATTAATAAAACTTTTCAAAGTATTACACATATTGGGGCTCCATATCATCGATATAAAAGTGTTTAATACACATTTTTACTGAGCACAAAGTGTACAAATTATAATTTACAGATCAAGAATAATAACTAAATTTAAATTTTAATAAATAAAGGAATATATTAGAACGGGGGCATGTATTTTAATGAAAATTTTGGGGGGAGAGGGCCTTTGCATATAAATTTTTTTTTAAATTATTTTTTCAGGAGTAAAAATAATAAAAAGTGCTGTATACGATTAATAATGTCATATATTCTGCAATATTTCTAAGTGAAATATTGAATAAATTATTATTTGACTTTTAATGTATTTGAACACTTTGAAATGACCAATTTTGATCAAAACACATATTTTTGATTTTTTAAATTTTATTGAATAGAGCAGTCTTTTGGCTTTTTAAAATGTGTATTATTTTGTTCCTGTGCATTACAAATGCTGAGTCACAATAATCTACATAAAATTTGAAAAACTGGAAGTGGATATTTAATATATTAGAAATAGGCATTTTTAAATTGGTCCAAATTTATCGTGGCAAATTTGATAACTCAAAATATAAATATATTTCTATGAAACTTTGAAACATATTTATATTACTTTCTAGAGAATGTTTTAAAATAATTCTTACTGTCTAAATATTTCTTGAGTTATGGCTTGTTATTTCAGTAATATAATCTCATGAATATGTCACATTTATGCAAACTCCATTCATTGTGAATCTGTTGTTGTGGCTAATGCCACCTGTCTGACGCAGTCAGAACGAGGCCCACGAAATTCATCGTGGCAAGGGGCTAGATGTACGCCTGTCGTTGGCCTTGAGCACCATACAGGTGACAGTACGAATTAGCTCGGCGAAATTCCCCGAAGGGACGATAGTTGGTGATACCACCTATCTCCACCTCCACAATTTAGACATGGAACTGAAGGGGAGGGAAATATTATCCAGTCCTTTGCACTCGTGATTCAGCCTACAAGACTTTCGGATCCACTGACTTAACGAGCACGTACTCCGTGTGTACTCGGAGGGTATTTGGTGGCATCGGACATGGAACCCAGGCCTTCCGGTCTGGAGTCCGATGCTCTAACCACTAGGCTACCCACTGCCTATTGTGAATCTGCTGAACAAAAGTAACACGCCTGCCAAATTTCAAGTCTGTTGGCTCAAAAACAAATTTTTGTCACACCCCTAAACTCTTCCCTTCTTGAAAGTCTATTTTTGCAAAAAAATTTCGTTGCGGATTTCAGCTCAACAAAAGGAGCATGCTTGCTGTATTTCAAGTCTGTTGGCGTATAATAGTTGAAAAACGGGAATTTTTATCTTTTGCTAGTGTGTGATGTTCTCAAACATTGTTACACTTATACATACGTTTCAAAATTTTATTTTTTTCATGACTTAAATTTGCCTCTGATATTTTAGTAAGTTTTATTATTTTTTTAAACGATCCAAAGCTCTAAAAAAAAAAGTGAGACTTCTTTAATAACTTTCACAATTCTTCTCGTATTCAGATAAACTATTAAAATTGATCGCAGTAGGACAATTAAATGATACTGAAGGAGGAAGACTCGTTCTGTGGGCACCTTCCGTTCCGAACGCAAGTACGTAACCAATCACGCCAAAACGATCGTCAACGCGTAATGTTGGTACTAGTTCATATAGATATCACACCACCACATACTCCCCCGCCAGTGTTTCGGCGAACAACGATACCATATTCGTGGCGAGTATGTAAGCAGTTGCGTCACTTGCTGGGTTGCGTCATTCGTGCGAGATGGCTTTGAGAATTGAGTCATTTGTGTGAGACGACTTTTGAGAATTGCGTCAATGTTTGACGGCTTAGTTGCTTGTGCGGTGGATAGATGGCGGCGCGTGAAGGGTGTGGTTCCTTTGCACGGCCAGGGTCACCAATGAAGGAGGAAGATTCGTTCTGGGTACCTTCCGTTCCGAACGAAAGTACGTAACCAATCACGCCAAAACGATCGTCAACGCGTGATGTTGGTACTAGTTCATATAGATATCACACCGCCACAATACTAATGAATTAACATGCTATCACGATTAACTAACTTCTAAAAATAATGCATTTTTAGATTCAAGCTTTTTTGTGTGTGTGTTTGTATGTACTTATAACTAATTTCTCATCTTCATTAGCCTAAATTTAAAATTTTGTAAAATTCTTTTTCAAAATTTTTTAGTTGCAGGAGTTAAAAGTAATGGGTCACCTCTGTAATGTGTTTAGGTATCCGATTACGTTCAAACCCGGGATTCTGAAAAAGTGTATAAATGTATAATTTTTTTGATATTTAGTGTTAACTCTGATAATATACATAGGAAAATTGTTTTCTGTGGGTATTATTAAAATAAAAAAATTATCTAAATGCAAATTTTTGGCAAAAAATGAAGAAAAAGTGACATATTTTTAAAGCACTATCCTTTCATGAAAAATGCAGCTATAATTACATTAAAAAAAATTCAGCTTATATATGCCTAAGACTTCTCTACAGGGCTTGAACTTGGACTTTTGAAAAATTTACAATATATTTCAAGTATTACTATCACTTGAAGTAAAATCCGATGCTTTTTTTGTTTATATTTCCCAACGGTGATCACATTAAAATATGAATAAATCTATTTCTAATTTACATGTTTCAAAAACGTTATTTCAGGCTCTGTACAGATATCTTAGCTATATATAGGCAAAATATTATGATTTTTCACAGAGGGAAATCTTTTGAAAATATGTCATTTTGTGAAAAAAATTGCTTTTAAATAGTTTATTGTAATATTATTCTTGAAACAATTTTATCTGTATATTTCTAATTTAAGTGACACTAAATAACAAAAATATTCATTTACACGCTTTTGCAATATCACGGTTCCGAACGTATTTGACAAAAAAAAAACTGTAAACTCTTAACAAAACTTCTTACACAAAAGAATTAAAGAGAGTAACATGAAAAATTCATATTAAAATCAGTTTAAAATATTCTGAATTCTAATAAACATTTTTTTAAAAAAAAAAAACATTTAAAATATATGTATTTTTCAAAGTTTGTTTTTAGACAAAGTTAATCTCAACAGATGGCGCTTGTTATTGAAACATCTCAACTTTATGTACTTTAAGCGGGAATAGGTTTGTTTTGATCCTTAACCTGTGCCTTTGTTGTATAACGCTTATGTCAAAATAAAGGTTATACCTTTAATATTACATTTCGAATAAGTATGCGGACATTATACTTTTAAAGTTTCTGTAACTATGGCACGAAGAAATAGCAAAAGGAAGACCAATTCAAGATTACGGTACGTGAAATATGTAAAACCATATATTTACCTTAGAGGGGGCCATTTGTTTTTATTAATGTGTTCTATATTTATTTTTGATATTTGGAATAATATATTTTTTGGCCCTATTTTGAGTAATGTTAAATTCTATTTTTACGTCATTTGTATACCAAGAAATTTGTAAATGTAGGTTTACATAACTTCACTTACCCATGCATTTATTTTCAATTCAGGTTAATACAAATGACTGAAATAGTATAATAATTTAATATAAGAGAAATCTCCGAATTTCATTTCTGTATTTAATCATATAATATTATTTTGATTAAATAATTTGATAAGTTTTGTTCTATATAAATTGAGATTTCTTTCCGATTTCCACTCCTAAAATTTTACTCTTAACTTTTTGATTTAAAAGTTCTATTATTCATTATTATGCAAATAGATTTAAAACATCTGACTAACTAGATTTTTGTGTTATTTCATAACTTAAACCTTAAGATAATTACCTATAGATTATCTCATCTCTTGAGTATCTGTTGTCATTTTCTGAATTATTCACATTGTATGTCATTAGAATTTCTAATTACATTATTAGTAGATACCAACCATAGATAATTTTTTTTCAATAAAAGATTAATCTACTTATAACCTTTTTATTTTTTGAAAAGGCTGCACGTATTTATTAAAGAAATTATACTCCTCTCTCTTTGTTTTTTTCCGCAGATCACTTGCACCTTTGATGCATTGGGTAAATTCCTATTATAGCCCACCCCCTTGGGGAAGATTTTTTTTATCCGCGCCAAAGCGCGATTTTCAAACTCCGACCGACGGAACTGGGAAAAATATGACGTTTTTCCGGAAGAATGGTAAATGAATAAAAACAACTGAAATTGAACTGTTCAGCGAAGCATATGACAGGCATACTAAAAAAGTTCAAACCATACAGACCTCTCGGCAAAACATGTACCAGTCAACGACTGTATTTTTATTCACTTTCACATCATGCACAGCAAACTCATTCGTTGACTTTCCAAAAAAATGACGCGTTAAAATTAAAATATCACACATATTCAAATGACTCTTAGAGAACCACGTACCTTTTCTTATACTCTTGCAAATATCATGCGGATTCTCTCCTCCTTTCGTATGGCATCTCCATTCATATCCATCAAT
This sequence comes from Trichonephila inaurata madagascariensis, assembly GCA_019973955.1. Classification (NCBI taxonomy): domain Eukaryota; kingdom Metazoa; phylum Arthropoda; class Arachnida; order Araneae; family Nephilidae; genus Trichonephila; species Trichonephila inaurata. Next base: position 1,510,312 of record BMAV01005186.1, read on the forward strand.
CGTTCCCTTCCTTTCTCTCAGAACCATATCTTTTCCACATTTAGGACATTCATACCTGCTAGAAATTAAATTTTCACGCATACACCATTCGAGCAAATTCATTTGTCCCCTTTCTTCCAATAAAGCAAAAAAAGTAAAAGTTAAATCCGTACGGCGAACGTACTCACACGTATTCTAAAACGATCGTTCAACCGTGCAAAAGATGGAAATGGTTCAATTTGTCTGTATATATCGGTTTTAGGGTTGCCACAGTTAACGTAACTAACGTTAATATTGAATGGCAGAAACCTAACGGTCAAAAAGCAACGTAATTTGAATTTAAAGATCAAAAGGAAGGGTAAATAGCTTGGCGAACTTATCGCCCTGCTTCGCGACAAAAAAAAGTTCAAAAACCGGGGGTGGGCTAAAATAGGAACCAACCGATGCATTGTTACATACTGGGATTAAAAAGCCCTAATTTTTAACATGTTTATTTTATTTTAGTTGTATAAACCTACATTATTTAAAAGTTAATTGTCATACATTTGTTTCAAGTACAAGATGTTTATCAGGTTAAATACAATTGTTAAATATACTGCTAACAAATGAATCTAATATTGATATAAAGTCAACCTACAACATTTTCAATTTAAAATATATTTTCTCATAAAACATTGGTGAAATATGCTTATTAGTAATAAACTTATTTTCTAATTAAATTATTATTATGGATGATAGAAAATATTTCAAACTTTTTCCAAAATGTACAAAGTAGATTGTATTCATATGCAAATTTATAACAGCACATATTTTTTTAAAACAAAAACAGTTTTTGCATTTTTTATGTGAGGATAAATGAAACTTCATCATTTTTTGGTTGATCGATGTTTTTTTTACTTGTTTTTGCAAATCAGTAAGAATCCTAGGACAGCACACTGGTGTTTTTGGCGACAAAATTTTTTCGCTAAATGGCACCAAGGAAGAAACCGTGTTTTCTAAAATGGTGTCATAGATACAAACAAGAGAGAAAAACGTGGTTTTCAAAACAGCGTCAAGAGACGAAAAATGTCGAAAAAACGAGGCTTCTAAGATGGCTCAACACAGGAAACATTAAATCAAAAATAAGAAATTAAATGCGAATTCTTTCCGAATTTTGGACATCCATACCAAAAGTCTATCAATCCTTCATTCATACAAAAAACAATCATTACTTTCTTACCTTTTATTCCAAAGATATTTCGTTTGTCATGTTTTTACGAAGAAAACGCAATTTCTAAAACTGCTTCTACAAGAAAAATTGACGCTTCTAAAATGCAACAGTGGGAAATCCGATGTGAGTGCTTTAGGCTGATGAAATAACAATCTCCATTTCTCTCAAACAAATTATTTTTGTATTTCTGACAACTGTACTGAAATATTTTCACTCATTCATAAAGCAATCATTTCTTTCTTGCCACTTTCATTCAAAAGACATCCATTCATCGAGCTTCAAAAAAGAAAACAAGGTAAAATGAAAATGGTGGTCATCCCACGTGCAGAAGCAAGCAAAGTCAGAGGTGGAAATGGCCACTGTCCGAAATGGGGTGATTTTGTGTTCAACCGGTTTTGGGGTTACCATTTTACTTAGCTTAAAACTGGACAATTTGGCAGGGTTGCCATATTGTAAACTTTTTTTTTTGGTCACAAAGTGGGCCCTCCTAGGATCTACCCTACTTTTTTTGGTACTTTTCTGTTTTGCTGGTGCAAATCTTGCGCAAAACAATATACATAAAAAAGCAACAATATATACCTAAAATGTTGGTTCTCATTGTTTTTTCATCCATTTTTTATGAATTATGAAAAAAAATGGCACTGATAAGAACTTGTTTTAAAAATGTTGTAAAAGGTTACCAGTAGTAATATTTCTTTTGGCTTCAGTTGTATCATTTTTAGCAGTTTTATCACCTACGCCAGCAAAATGGAAAAGTATCTTTTAAAAAAATTTCTGTTAAGATGTGAGAGTTTAGATGTTGTGTATCACACAGTGACTGCTCAAGATTTATTTTTATCTCCTGTCATATCTGAATGTGTCATCTCTGATTTGGAATAAATTGATTGCAGAAAGATTATACTTGCTGTATTTAAAAGATGACTTTAATTTTCTGGAATTTTTTTTTTTTTTCTTGTTCAGAAGTTCTTCAAATGCATATTTTAATCTGTGAAAGGATTGGATTGCGCTCATTGTGGTTCTATGTACTTTTTCTGAAATTCCATATTCCTTGAAATTACTCTGTTCGTCTTCTAATCAGTTAATACAAGATGAAAAAAAAAATCACTATTGTTCTCTCTCCCTTGTAGATTTTGCCATAATTTCTGAGAAGTATTTAAAAAAATTTCAAAATATTTTTCTTAAACTATTAAATTAATATTGTTTATGCATTTATATATTTTTATTTATATGCATGCATTGTAAATGGTAAAATTGATCCTTAAACTTCTGTTATTTTTAATACTTCCAGAATGAAAATATAATGTAACCACTCACAAGATACTCTCATTACCTTGAATAAAGTTTTAAATGTCTATGATTCAATCATCCAAGCAAGAATAGATGCCTCAAAGCTGAAGATTTTATTATCTTTAATATGTAGCTACAGAAAAAAACAATTCTGAGCATCCTGTGTAGGAGGCTTTTTGTTGAGGTATACAAAAACATGCTGCATGGGTGATCCTAGGTTGAATGCAATATAGTAATTTTAAAATTAAGAGTTATCTTTTACAAGTTTCAAATTTGTAATTTTTTTGTATGTATATATATTGTAATTTTAATTATTTTTATCCTTTAATTTTTCAACTTATTCTTTTGTTTTGAAAATAATAATTTAAGCTAATCAGTTCTGAATAATTTATTTACTTGTGAACCCCTTCCCCCTATTCTGAATTTGAAGTATGTTGACTTCTTTCCCCCATCTATGTATGCAATATTTGTTCTCAAAAGAAATATTTATTTTAGGCCTCACACCTTCTCTCTCTCTTTGTATTGAGCATCTTATGCGAAATCAACATATCTCTTTTTATTCTTTTTTCATCCTAAATGTTTTGGAAAATCCATGATAAAAAATTGTTTTAAAAATTTTCTTTAAGTTAACATGCATATGCATATTAGATAATTCTGAGTTTCCTATAAATTTGAATCATTGTGCAATTCAGAAAATTAGAAGAGTTAAAAAACTTTATGTAATTTGTTCATAAAAGGAATCTAAAAATTTCTGCTATTTATTAAAATTTTTTTTAAAAAAAAGATTATTTTAAATTAAAATAAATATGTTGTTTAAAACCAAAAGAAATACTCATAAATTGCAGCAGCTGTCTTGTACCATTTCCGCCCAAAAGCAAAAAAATTATTCTAAATTCAAGAGCCTATTTACAAAATATTAATGGTATATTCTCTATTTTGACTAATAATCTTTTTTCTCCCCTTATATAAACTGTTACAAATGTTTTTAAGTACAAGAGGATAGAGTGAAACCATTTTCAAATGCGAAGAGATTGTCAAGTTGTTAAAAATGTACTAATTTACTAGAAAATTTGTATTGAATAATATCAAAATTAGTGACCTTATTAATCTACAAAGGGGGGGGGAGGAATATCATGGATTTAAATCTGGAAAACAATAACCTTCAGAGAGAAAGGTGAAAAACTTATTTTGTTCAATGCCTTTTAGGATTACTGTGCAAGGATAGTAGTTTTAGTCAAAATTTTATTTTTCAGAGATTCATTTAATATTAACTTTAATATTTTAAAATCATGCTAATAAAAAAAGAAATTTGAATGCAAATATTTAACTCCTTATAGGCACAAAAGTTTTGCGTATGATTTTTCTTCTGATGATGATAGTGACTATTTCTCTCCTGTTCTTCGAGTAAGGAACAAAGTTATCAACAGAGGACGGTGGCTTAAAGAAGAGGTAATGTACTTTCATTGTTCCGAAATTTTCATTTTGGAAGTTTTTTTTTCTTGTTTAGTATTATATACAGATAACACTTATTTTTTGCTAAATTTAGTATATTTGCCAGTCATTGATTATTTGGAAAACTTTTGTAATTTTCATAAATTTTGTAGAGTTATCAAATTTTTTAAAAAGATAAGAAATTGGTAGACAAAGGTTGCATTAATCACTTGTACTTTAAGATATATATCATTTTTATGATTTGCTAAAGAAATATAAGTATCGAATTGTATGGGTTTTGACATAAAATTTTATGTAATTTCTTAAATTTTACATATTCTCTAACATTAAGAGTGATACATCAAGAAGGTATCCAAGCTTGGATGAAAATTGGTAAATATGATATACATGAATTGGAAACAAAAGACTTATAGTATCATAGAAATTGAATGTTTTATTCAGGAAATGCTGCTACAAAAGAAATTAACCTTTTAAGTCCCGAAAAAAGTTACATAATTTGTTCCCCAGTGCCACTGTTTTTCACACAGATGCACACAGTTTTATGGTATATTGGGAAAAAAGGAAAAAGCATGAATAAGTAAATTCTTTGCAAACACTTTGAAGGTCATTGTATTGCATTCTAAAGCTTTTGGAATATTTTTACAGATAACAGCACAATGCAAAGGTTTGTAATATGGAAAGACACATCATATAACATGCATCTATACTTTTAAGCTCCTTTTTAAAATTTTTATGTACATTTGCCATATAACACTCATGTTCTTTTTTACAAAGAAACTGAAATATATGTATGCAATACTGTTATGTTTTATGTTTGAATCTATTTACAACATCATAAAGACATCTCACCAACTTCTAAAAATATGTAAAAAGAAGGTTTGTAGTGGTGCCCCCAAAGCCAGACTAGCAAACTCCCAAGAGTCCAGCATTCAAGAGATTTAGATTTGAACCTGGCCTTACAATAAGAATAGATGTTATGCTACATAACACTGGAAATAACCACAAACACAAATGATTAAGCTAATGTGTTTATGTATCAGTGTATTCTTCTCAAAGAGTTATGAAGAGGATTAACAAATACATAATTTTTTTTCTTAATGCACTTCTGCCTACGGTAAATGCAACACCCTGAAGGAAGCATGCAAATAACATGAAATTTACAACATGCATTAGCGGAGGTGAGATATGCAAATATTAGAATTTCAGCGCAGACACACATGCGCGCCTGTGGCGGCACCTCAAAGCGCTATTTAAGGCTTGGCGATTTCAAGTTCGGCAATTATGTTTTTCTTGTGGTGTTTTCAAAAAATGATCAGTTATATTTTGTAGAAAACAGCGATCAGCTTTTGATCAAGTATCCGAGTTCGACAGAGGAAGGATAGTAACCTACCGAGATTGTGGATTATCTTTCAGGGAAATCGGTGGTCATGTTGGACGAAACCAAACAACTGTAATGCAGATATGTGACCGTTGGATGTAGGAGGATACGACGGACCGACGTGGTTGGTTGCATCCACCTCAGTGCACCACTTCATGTGAGGACAGGCAAATTGTGCGCATGGCAGTGACGGATCGCTCAGTCACATCATGAACCCTAGCACAGCACATTGAGCCTGTAACGCATCATTCAGTGTCTGCGCGTACCATTTGATGCTGTTTACTTCAGAGTGGTCTGTCTGCAAGACATCCATTGCTTGGTCTACCCTTGACGCAGAACCATAGATGTCTCCGCCGTCAATGGTGCGATGAAAGAAGGATATGGGCGGCAGAATGGAATGAAGTTGTCTTTACTGACGAGTCACGCATCTGTCTGCGACACCACGGTGGTCGGATTCGAGTCTGGAGACACCGTGGAGAGAGGATGCTGAACAGCTGCGTTATGCACCACCACACTGGTCCTGCATCAGGTATTATGGTATGGGGCGGTATTGGATATCACTCTCGCACTCCTCTAGCACGCATTGACGGTACTTTAAAGAGCCATCGCTACATCTCCGAGGTGTTGGAGCCAGTTGTTCTTCCTTACCTTCAGGGTTTGGCCACAGCCATATTTCAACAGAATAATGTGCGACCACACATGGCACACATTGTCCAAAGGTTCTTCGTCAATCACCAGATTGAATTGCTTCCCTGGCCAGCTCGCTCTCCGGATCTTTCGCTGATAGAAAACATGTGGTCCATGGTTGCTCAACGATTGACCCAGATTACACCCCCAGCTGCCACACCAGATCAACTTTGGCAACGTGTGAAAGCTGCTTGGTCTGCTGTACCCCAAGAACACATCCAAAGTCTCTTTAAATCAATGCCAAGACGTGTGGCAGTGGTGATCTCCAACAATGGCAGCTACTCTGGCTACTGATTCTGGCAGGAACCACACTTCACAGAAGTCTATCAATTTAATCATTTGATATTTGGTCAACATGTTATCTACAAAATAATTTTTGTTGTGCTATCTCATGTCTTTCTTGGTGTTGCATTTACGGTGGCCATCGGTGTAACTCATCTGAAAGATTGCTGATGCTCAGAACACTTGCCTTCTCAAAATTACAGAAACTCACATGATAACGCTGTATTCTTGGATCCAACATTCAATAAGGCTTATTCAAGAACACCATTAAATGCTTTGATCTAAGTAATGAGTATTACCAGTTATAAATCTCACCTAAACTGTAATTGCTAACTTTTTAATTGACAGTTGGTTACTTCCACCCCTATCCTTCACTCTCGGAATCTAATTTGCACACTACGTTTCCATTATTAGGAGGGGCAGTTAAATTTTTACTATACATATAACTTCAAAAAATATTATCCAATTTAATATAAGAGAAAATCCTCATGAGATAGCCTGCTACAAGCATATATACAAAATAAAAACAGGGAAAATTCTAGTTAATAATAGTGTCTGTGGTAGTCTAAGAGCCATTGTCGCAAACTCGTGGCTGGCATGTCATTAGTTTGAACCCTAGTGCCACTAAAGATCTGCCATGCTGAGGGGCAGATCATGATCTCAAAAATTGACGAATTGTTGTATGTTGCCATTATAAAGCAAGATTGAGAAGCTATTTACTTAATATACAAGATAATTGTTGTAATAGATCTTGTATCAAAATTTCTTTAGATTTCCAAATTAAATTTGAATGTATTTTCATGTTTTTTTGTAGGTAGAACTCTCTAAAATCTGAATTATTTAAAAAATTATGTATGTTACAAAAATCAAATCAAAGTTGAATTTTATGCTGTGACTTATAAGCTTTTCAATTTTAAAAACAACAAATTATTTTCTTTATAGGATGAGCAATTAAAATCATTGGTTGAGTCTTATGGGGAAAGCCAGTGGGAAACTGTAGCAAGCCACTTTCATGATCGTAGTGATGTTCAATGTCAGCAACGTTGGTATAAGGTTGTAAATCCTGAACTTGTTAAAGGACCATGGACAAAAGAAGTAAGGCTTTCATTTAATGGAGTTCATTTTAGTGGTTAAGGAATGTAATACTTTGTATATATAGGATTGTTAAGTGTGTATCTACATTATTAATATTACAGGACTATTGGTTGTCCATTGGCTCTGCATCTGTAGGCAATACATTTTGAACATTCACAACAAATTTAAATTTATATTATACTTTGTATAGTGATAATTTATTTAGTTCATTTGTTTTCGTAATGAGGAAAAACTTGGTAAAACTTTATCTATTTACATATTAACACAATGTTATTTCTAAAATGCCTTGTCTAAATAAATCATCAGGAACTTGCCCATACATTAGGTTTCAAGTTGAAATTGATTGGAAATAAAATAAAAATATACTACACTAATAAATATTGTAAAATGATGTTTTAGAATGTTTAACTAGTAAAAAGTTATTTCGCATCAAAATAAAAGAAACTCTGCTTTTGAGAATTTTTTTTTTAAGTATTGAAAACATGCCGCAAAGTCAGAGTAACACTCCAAATTGAAGCAGAAAGCCTGATCCTTGTTTGATAATAGGTTACATTTAAAGCTTAGGCACTGTTGCCACTAAACATAAATACAATTAGAAAGTTTTGTATTTATATTGCCACTTTATTAAATCAAAGCGACCCAGATTCTTTTTACTGCTATATGTCTGGTGATTAATCATATGTGATAATCACATTTTACTTCAATACACAGTTGAACTTTTCTCTGTATATGTATCATAAACATAATTTCAATTTATATTTGAATTTTTTAAAAAAGTGATTTTCCTCAGTAAGTTTATTTGACAAGTACATGCTATTAGTATTTTTGTTTGGAAATTATATTATAAAATATTAATTTCCGAATAAAAAAACATGTTGCAAAGATGTATAGAAATAGTTGCTGTTGTAAAGAGGATTTCTCTAGAAAGATGCATAAAATTTCATCTGCAATGATATAAAAAGAAGTTCAAGGGGGGGGGGGATCAGAAAAGGTTGTTATATTTTTACGAAGAAATTTTTTTAAAACTTTTTATCCTCAACATTTAGTTATTTTATGCAGTTGATCCTGTGCAGTTACATATAATTTAATTTAGCTATAATGATATTGTATTGCACCAATCATCCAGTTTATTTCTTTACACAGGTAAATTTTAAATTATAAAACAATTTTTTTATTATTTATTTTGTGTAAAAGTTGAAATATAACTATATATTAGTTAAATCAAGTTGAAATATAACTATATATTAGTTATAAATCTAATTCATTATTGGCAAATATTTTTGATTAAAGTTTGGTGTAAGAAAGTTTGATACTTGATTAATATGGCAATATGTTATCAAATAATATTTGCTATTGCAGATTAATAGTACTAAATTTAACTGGTCTTATTTAAATTTTATTTTGAAATATATTTCGGTTTTTATTCTACATGGATATTATAAAACATTTTTACTTTGATGTGTTTTATTGGAACATTGAAATGGCATATATTGAAAAAAGCAACTTTCAACCAAGAACACCAAATACTAGCATTCAAGATTGTACATTTATCAGATTGAAAATCAGGCAAAAATAAAAACAAAACTTAGATTGGATATAGAAATTTTAATACAGAAAGTTGATTCAACAAGTTAAGTCACTTCATTTAATTAAACATAGTAAACTAAATCTTTGTTATTTTTGTATTTTAATTTTTGATGATTGCTATATTTTGATGCCAAGTATCATAGATTTTTTTAAAGTTACATCTAGTTATTTATATGCCACTTATTTTAACATGTTCATTTTATTTTAAAAGGAAGATGAGAAAGTTATTGAACTTGTAAAAAAATATGGACCAAAGAAATGGACTATTATTGCTAAACACTTGAGAGGAAGAATTGGAAAACAATGCAGAGAAAGGTGAATAAATTGTTTTTCTAACTATATTGTTAAAAATATTATTTTACGATTTTTTTAAAAATTATGTTCAATGTATTTACAGTTTTAATTTTTCTGGGAATAGGGCCCCCCCCCCTGCACTTTTGGCTGACATTTCAGTAACAAATGGCATTTATTTTACTTTTTTTTTCCCTAAACTATTTGAAACTTTGTTTCTTTCTTTCTTTTTTTTTAATTTCAACTTCTTTAAAGTGTTTTTATTGTAGTTGTGTGTGTGCAAAACATGGATAAATACTTTTGCATTTAATGTCTTTAAAAACTATTTAAATTGCTTGCTAATCCTTTTTTGAAACAATTGCCATTATTGCATTTCTAAAAAAATTTATACGATTTTGGTGCCCATTACTTTATTTTCTTTTTTGTAGCTAAGAAATAATTAACAGAGAATCCATAATTACCAAATATTTTTTGTAGACTTAATGATTGATAGACTTCATAATTTTAATAATGTTATATAAATTATGCAGATGGCATAATCACTTGAATCCATCGATTAAGAAAACAGCATGGACTGTAGAAGAAGAAAAGCTTATTTGTCATTTCCACAGACTTTGGGGTAATCAGTGGTCAAAGATAGCCAAACAGTTGCCTGGAAGGTAAACATAATTTTAAAAATCAAATGCAAATAGATGCTTTATTTTGCTAGTACTATTGTAGTTGGAATAAATTACATAAATTTATTTTGTTTCTCATAAATTTTCACACGTTTTTTATGTTTAATATAATCAAGTAAATATTTTTTTAATATTGGTGTATAGTACTATGGTATCTTTCATTTTAAATTGGAAAATGTTTATAAACATGTATTTTTTGTCTATATAGGACTGATAATTCAATTAAAAATCATTGGAATTCAACCTTAAAAAAGAAAGTAGGATTATTCTCTGAAGATTCAGTTCCTGTTCCAAAACATAGTAAAGTAAGTTTCATTGAAATATTTATTATTCATTCATATCCACATAATCTGTCTAATATTAAAAATGTTGAAACTTTTTTTTTTCTCTCTCTCTTTTTTTCTTCCAACATTAATGTAATCAAATTCATTGATTTTTTAAAATAATATTTTAAGGTTTTTGTACTACTACTGTTTAAATTTAAATAAAATATTTTCATAAATGAAAACAATATGAATTAATTTATTTTGTTCAGAAATGTATGTTATATTATTCTAATTCTTAATATTTTATTTTGCTTTGCTTAACCATTCATAAATAAAATAATCTAAATGAAATGTTTGCATTGATTACTTTTAAATTATTTCACATGTTATTTATTCCAAGCATATTTTAGTCATTATATTGTTTGTATTATTTTGTTTGCATCATTTGTATAATTTTATACGCAAAGAGACTTAAAATAATTATGAAATGTATCTAAAAAAACACAAAAAGAATACAAACGTATGCATGCTTAGGAACAGGAATAAATGTATGTGTGTTAGCACCACTTAAACTTTTTTCACCTGATATCAAACTCTTGCATGGAATTAAAGGAATACCCAGCTAGCTGCATCAACTAACAAATATAGATCAGAACAGCATAGAGAATAACTGTACATTATGCATTTTTTTTTAGAAGCATATGCTAAAGGAAACATTGCCTAATTTTCCAAGACTTTTGTTCTATAGTACCCATCACTTTTTGTTTGAAACAATAAATCCTTGCCATAAAGTTGTGACCTACATTTTTTCTGTTGAGTTACAGAATTTTGTTCTGGTACATCTAAAGACTTGTCGTACAGAGGAACTGATTCATATCAAATCAGTGTAGGTTTAGAGAGTAAAGTGATATGTCATCACACAACTCTTAAGCATCATCTACTTGTGGTTCAGAGTTATGTGTTTCATGATCATTAACTCTCCTGTTACTTGCAATGTTGATAAATGATCTATTAGAAACTATGGAAAATCTGTATTTGTTGGTAGATATAAAAATGTTTGTTACCAATAACTTATTCAGTCAATTAGAAAACTACAGACAATTTGTAATAGTTGGTGGATATGAAACATAACCTTAAGCTATTTTGTATATTTAGAATTTCCATTTCTGGCTGGTGATTTACAAGCACCATCAAACCTACCTATTAACAACAGAAGTAGCACATGCCCATGTATTAACTAATTTATGATTTGCTTGTTTTATTTTGTTTTTAGTTTTTATATCTTTAAATTAAAAGAGAATTATTTTATGCATTGTTAGAAAAAGAAATATGTGAATCATCCTGTTTCAAAATTCAAAGACAATGAAACTGTTTCACCAGATGCAGATTATGGTATTTATTTACTTTTTTTTATAGTATATTAAAAGAGTTTAATATGTGTAGTAACATAATTTTTGTGGATGCTAAAAAATTAAGAGTAAATAATATATGCATATTGTTTTGTATTACCATATATCTTTGCATTTATCCCAATTAAAACATCTAACCTGATTGAAATGAATTATTTAATTGACAAAATGTTGTATTTTTAATCTTTCTAAATATTGTACTTCTTTCAAGTATTACAATAAATGCTAAGGGTCACTGCATTCTTTATAAATATGTTCCATTTCTAGTAATATGTCATGGTTGTGTGTACTCTTGAGTACATCATCTTTATAACAGAAACTTTAATATATAAAAAGTATATATTTTTAGCATATTTGTTGATATGAAAGGAGCAAAAGAGGGATTTAATTTTCTTAGCAATTTGGGGAATAGTTCATTAAGATATTTATTTTGATTATAATTGTTTACTGGTAAATCTCATAAATATATGTATATTTCCTTCTTTTCTCCTGTATGCTCATGTAGTTGGAAAAGCTCTTAAATTTAAGAAGGGTATAGTAATCAAGATTGCAAGCAAAAGTTATATTTTTATCCAGTTTATCTTTTTTGTTCTTTGAAAGAGATTGTACCCATACGGAGCATATAAGCTCACATTCACAGCAAAAAGTCATTTGTTTTGTTTTCAAACTTATAGCAAACACAAGAAGAATCAAAACTAATCCAACCTTACTGAAAAACAAGTAATATAAAAAAAAATTGAGTCAATTCCTACTTTGAATGGATGAATAGAAAGTATTTTATTAACGATTGAAAATTTGAATAAGATATATGTAAATAAATATATATAAAGGAAGAGAGAGAAGTAATAGTAGGAATTGAATAATTACAAAGCAGATGAAATGTGAAATTGTGCTGCAATCTTGTAAAAGTTAAATTAATTTGAACATGCTGAATGGTAACATTGTTAGTTAAATGTATCAAAATAAAATACAGTAAAACAATTTTTCTGGTCCGTGTGCACTCTGATAAATTCATTCTAAATAGTAATAATTTTTGGCCACATTGAGCTGAAATTGTCAGTAAACAGTTATTCATGTATAGCTCTGAAAGAACTTATGTAGTATAGGTTTAAAAAAGATTATGAAATTTAGAATTATTATTGTAACGAAAAAAAAATTACTTTTATTAAATTGGGATTATTTAACACTTACAAGATAATTTAGAAGCTTGTGTGTCTTAATTAGCTTACTTTCTGATATCCATTGTTTTCTTTTCATCTATTTCTCTGTTTACTTTTTCCAGAATTGCCAGCAAAAACGAGTATATCTCATACATGGTCTCACAAGGAGCATAAAGTAATGAAGCAGGAGTATCCTAAACATTTTCAAACGAGGCCAAAAATTTATGATGTAACGATCAAAGAAGAGCCCCCTTCAAGTGTAGATGAAGATGAAGTGGTTGATGTATATGAATGTCCCAAATCATCATATGAGGACTTAGAAACACCTAAGGAAACTGTTATGTCACCAATAAAAATAAAAGATGAACCACCATTTCCTGGAACTGAGTTAATTCCAAGCAGCTTAGATGTATCACCTTTGAGGTACATACTGATTGATTCAATAAAACTTATTGAATCATCTGTAGAAAAATACAGTAACTTGCTTAAGGCCCGAGAGTCAAGGATTGTAGCTATACTGTTAAATGGTTTATTTAAAGAAAAGTAATTGTAGTTTCTGAGGCATTTGTACTTTTTTAGCTGGATGTAAAATAAAAATTTAAGCAGCTTAAATTTATCAGTAAGTTTAAATTCAATTCAGAATGGTGGGTGAGAAATCGATGAAGGAAAGTTGGAAAATACATTATATAAATTAATACTTTTATAATAATATATATAAATAGTAATTTATATATATTATATAAATTGAACTAATGTGAAAGTTATTTCACTTTCCATTTATTTCTATTGAGCCTCAAAATTCATTTGTGCTTAAGTTAAGAAAAGTGAGAGATATATAAATTGATATCTATTATCGTTTTCTCATATATACATTTATTAAAGATGATGTTTTCACCAATTGCTCATGTTGTAGCTGTAATAGAATTCTGATCAAACTATCTAAATTAGTTCTAATAATAAAATAGATACTAAATTTTATTTAACAGATATATGAATCTAAGTTTCATTGCCTCTTAGGGGTGGGTTCTTTGGGGGTCTATTTTCATATATATGGATGATGCATTGTCAGGATTCCCTAACAATTTTCTTTTAATTTTTCTCAATTCTTCTTTATCAGCTAATAGTTACCTATTTTGCTCTTTTTCATTTATGCTTCAATTATAAATAAACATTGTGCAGTTATTTATTTACGTACTCACTTGACTGTTGATTTTGTAGTGCCGACAATCTTGATGTGTCAGAAATAATGAATTCTGGATCTTTTGCAAATTTGTCCATAACTGATCTTGTTCAAGTTACAGACATCAATCTTCCAAATACACCCATAAAGACATCAATGCAAGAACCTATCAGTAAGTTTTTATATATTGATATGTACTTAGAGTAATGTATATCATTACAGTTTTTGTTGTTTTTTAGAAATTAAAATTAGTAACTATTTAATATTGTGAGAATTACAGAACTTTAAAAGAGATTGTTAATTTTGAATTGATATTTTCGATAAAGAATCATGTTTAAAAATTCACGAAGTTCAATGGTCCTTGTCTTTTAATGAGTGCTCAATTTCCATGACTAGCTCTAATTTGTTCTGAATATAAGTTTATATATATATGCATATTAATATGATATTTGAATTGAACAGGGATAAAACACTTTGTGTTATAACTTTCATTATGTGTGATTTTTTAAAAAAATTTTTTGTCTTCAATCCTGTGCTAACCATGTTATGCAATGACAGAAATATCAATTTCATCTTTTTGTAATGTTCACTTAAAATGTGAAATGTAAATATATCAGTAGTGTGAGTAGAAGTATTCTTTTCATTTTAATTCAAAAATTTAAAATGTATTTTTTTCTAAATATTAAAAATTGAATTTATTCATTTAGTGCATTGAATATGTTACTCTTTAAACTGCATTGCGAATGATGTTGCTCTAATATTTCCAAATGACAGTCTTTAATTGGTTTGTTAGGTTGCTGTCTCCTAATATCTCTCTCTTGAGTTGAAATTAATATTTATACTAACATTTTAAGTTTGTTATTCTGGTCTTTTCTTATGTTTTGGTATATAGATCCATGTCTTTAAATTTAATATGGAATATTATTTTTTATATTAATATTGTATAAGAATGTTTTAGATGTTTCTTCAATTTATACTGCAGTAATTTATTAATTATTGCTGTTTGAAGAGCTGTTAATGACAAACTTTGTAATTCTAAACTAAGGTCAGATTATGAGAATGATGTGTAAATCTGCATCTTGATTGGAATTCATTATTAGCCTCTTTTGTCTTTAATAAAATATGTTAGTGTTCTTGTTTTTAATACTGATAATATCTCGTTGATATGATTATTAAAAAGTTAGTTTGAAATTTTATTTTTGTGCCAAGTACTACTACCACTGATGACTATATTTGTAACATTTCTTTTAGTTTAAAAAAATTCTGAATCTATTAAAAACCCCAAGCATGAAAACTGTATGTCCAAAAAGTTTGTGTTGAAAATTATTATTCAGAATTGTTCAAAACCGATTCAGAGATTGTGATTAAATTTTACTCTGAAATTCATTTTGTGTTTTTTACGACGTGATAGTATAAAGTAAATTTTTAAAAATTGTCCTAGATTTTTTTCAAAAAAGTTGTGTTAGCTCAAAAATAAAACAATACAATTCATTTCCTCACTTTTAAGATGGTTACTTTTTGTCACATAATTTACAAAAATTTGAAACCTTTCTCTGGTTCCAACAATTTCAGTTTGGTATTGAGATAAGATATTTGTATCTATTATAAAGTCTTCAAATGTTTCTTAGAAGAGGTATAAATATTAAGCATGCTTATATTAAATGCATGACCTTCATGTAAATTTACTTTTTTTATATTAATAATTCGGTGAAAATCTTAACTGAAATAATAATCATTTAAATTAAAATAAATTACTATGATAGACTGACATATATATATATATGTATGTATCACAGTAATTTATTCTGTGCAGTTAGTGTTTATTAAAATTTATATATGTATATATAGTTGTTTATGAGCCACTATATAAAATTCAAATTGTTTTTCCTTGGTAATTGAAAATGCATTTAATTAACTTTGTATGTGTCTTTTATGATTCAAGTAATTGGTTCTTTTAAAAATAATATGAAGCAACCAAAGAGAATTATTTGAGATCAAGAAAATGCTAAGGTAAGAATAAAGATAGTCTTCAAATTGGAAAAGGGCCATTTATTGAAGCAGGGAGATGAGCAGTGTCTTGGTGTAAGTTTTATATGGAGCAGTTAAGTACTAAAGCAGTATAAAAGCATAATTTTATCCAATGACTTCTGGGGGGGGGGGAAGATCTTTTGGGGGTACACACAAAGGTGAATATATATCCTAAAAATGATGCTGCAATTGATGGCTTACATTTCCGCTTGATGTGTAGAAAATAGTAGGAAGTGCTAAATTGCATCAATATCTTGAATGAAAATTGAATTGAAAGAAGTGTTTTACCTTTAATGCCAATTTTGTGTGGGTGAAGGGCTAAACAAGATTCTTCCTTATTCAAAGGAGGTACATATTAAAGTGTTGAGTCAATTTGTTCTTCACTACATCTGCAAAAAGAGTTCAGTATAAAAATAGAACAAAATTAAGCAAAAAGAAAAAAATTATTTTTAAGAAAAGGAATATTTTTAGATATTTTGAAAAATTTAGAAAAGAAAAGTGTGTAGTTTCTCTTTTATAAAGGAATTATTTACCTCTGTTCATTACAGCCAATATTGTATGTGTATTTCACCATTTCTTAAGGTATGACTATCTACCTCCCCTTCAGCATAGGGAAGCTTCAACACTGCAATTTCAATTCGGGTTTACAATTACCTTAAGCCGTACTTATTTTGTATTGTTAGACAGCTGTCATCTGTAATTAAATCTTATTTAAAATAAATTTGTTTAATAGTAAAATTTTCTAAAAACACTTTTTATTTTCTTAAAGGATATACTTTTAATGGAAACATATACGATGCTTTAAAGCAAGAATCTTTAAATGATGGATTAATTCCAATTCCATCTCCTGTGATGACTAAACTAGCATCTCCAAAATTCTTGAATGGTGTAGATAGGTGGAGAGATGTATCCTTTGTAACAAATTTAAATTGTTCTTGTAATCTGTACAAATTTGTATTCTTGGACATGTGTTATTGTTATATTTGAAACTCTTGCTGATTTTCAGATGTTAATGACAAGATATTGTTATAGTGACTAATGTTTTATTTATATTCATTTTATAATACTCTTGACATGTGTTTTTATCCTATTTATTTGAATGCTTTCTATTTTTTAAAACTGTTCAACAGTTTGTTTTCTTATTCTTTGCATTTCTTAAAATTTTATTTGTGTTCGCATGTTGTTTTGAGTTCTGTTTAGTTTCCTCAATTAATACAGCAGGCTCAGTCTGCTTCAGCTGATTTAACTGATTCTGGCCATGGAACCTTTCTGAATGTAAATCTGGACAATACCCAAGAAATAGTGAGTTTTATTAAGCAAGAAATCAGTGCAGAAGATTTGATGCCTGAGGCAGTTGATTTCAGTAACATCAGCCTCTCCTCTATTGAAAACTTTGTAAAGGATGAACCATTTCTTAACAACATGTGTGCTAATGCTATTGGTGTTGAAGATTATAAAGGATTCAATGAATATTTAATGAATATAACACCTATCAAATCAAATACTCCGATGAAACCTTTGACCTTTTCTCCATCACAGGTAAAGTTTTATCTCTTGTGTGAATTGTTGTACATACGGAAATCTCTTTAATAATAAGTATCCAATATAAGATATAAAGTGAGATAAAAAAATATATATATTTCAGTTGTGTTAAATGATGAGGGGGTGTATTTAGTTGCACTTTATTTTTGTTCTTCAAAATACATATGGCATTCAATTCAGATCTTTTTCTAAAGATCACAGTTTAGTAGGCTCATGAATAATTACCCTTTTAATGTGCACAATCTAGTTAATTCAATTGCGCTGAACTGGCCAAACTGCACAAATGAAATAATTTGCACAGTCATATTTCATGCTGCTGTAATTTTTGCACTTGAATGTAAACGATCAACGTCAACACTTGTGAGACTGACTGCAATCCGTCATTATTATTTTGTAAATTTAGATTAATATTAAAAGTTTTTTTCATTTTCTAGACATCAGCAGTTGGAATGCATGTTTTGTATGAAAAAAAAAATTTTTAATTTCAGAAGCAAATTAGTAGAAAGACTTATAAAAAGTTATATCGATACAAATATATACCAGAATCATCTGGAATTCTACAACTAACAAAACTTCATTTACCCAGTTTTGTTCCACCAACATCAAATAAAGAAGCTCCTGTGTGTTGAGCTAAAAGGGATAGCAAAGGAAATGAAAGGGTTCTTACATGTGTAATAATTGCTTCCAAATATATCAGAAAGAAAATTTTGAATAGTTCTCTTTAATAAATACTACTAATATTTTTGTTGAAAAAGTATAGAATATTTTTACTGATAAAAATGTGTGTGTGTTTTTTTTTTTAAACAGCTATTCGGAAAGAAAGATAAGAGTCCATGCATGTGCAAGATTACAATATTCAACTCTTATCTGCAATGTGGATAAAAATCCAAAATTAAAATAAATATTCTGATTGATTTTGTATTTTTTTTAATTTTTGTCCAAAACAAGGTTTTAAAATGTGCTTCCTTAAATGAAAGATTTTTTTTTCTTTGCCAGTTTTTTTCAAAATCTTCATTTTTGTGAAATGTGGATGTTAAGAATATAGTTATATATATATGTCAGGGGTCCCAGGCCTGGCTGGTAAAATGAGGAGGGCATCATCTCTAAAATACTTTATTTTGCTTCAGTCACATAAAATCCAACATGGCGGCCCTTTGGCACACAACCGAGTAGAGCAATAAACAACATTTTGGCAAGGAGTCACCAGAGCTAAGCCTTTTCGAGTATGTGTTCTTCCTCATCAGCGCTCGCTCCACCTTTAAATAGGCTTATTTACCCACAAATCCTTACTCGATGGTAAAGAGTTCGCTCTATTTTCATTTATTACTTACTTAATTTTGAAGCTAAACTTTTCAAACCTGACAAATATATATATATGGTTCAAAGTTCATGACCATTAGTGCTCGATTTGTTTCTATTCCAGTTTTGGGATAATATGTATTTTGTTATGCTTGCTTTCAAGGTAGACTACATGGAAAATGTTAAAGTAGTTTTCTTCAAATGACAAAATTACTGCACATTGTTTGGGTGTATAAAGTATTAAATTGGTTGTCAATCCATTTAATTGCAACCAAACATTTCAGAAATAAATCTGCCAGGAGTTCATTCTTTTTATCATGACCTTCTCTTTCATAGATTAACAATTCCCATAAAAAATTGCTGCTTAAGCAGTAGTACATGTTCCATATAGCTTAGATTTAAAATATTTTATTCCTGGATATGGAATTTTTTAAAAATGTGCTAATAAATTTATTGTTTTCCCAAAAGGATTGTACTTGAATTAGAAAAGAGATAACTATGTTTATGTATGATATTTACTTATTTATTGAGTCATTTAAGCTTTAGGCTTTACCCAATATATTATAATTGACAAAGGGAAGAAAATTAACATTTTGGGGGGAAACATTTGCATTCTAGTGTTTGATGCTCAGCTATTATGATAAAAATTTTAGTATACAAAGGTTATTATATATGTTATATTTATAACATGACTGTGCAAAATATGATTTTTCTCAATGCTTGTTAAGAGCATTTCAGTAAAATTTGAACTCAAGAGTATCAAAAAATTTAGTAACGAAATAGGGAGATGCAATAATAGTATTTCGTAGGTAGACAGCCACACAGATTGGATTCTATGTAAGATTTATTATGTAATATAATAAGATTATTGAATATTTAATTCAGCAAGATCTTGGAAGCTCATTCATCCATATAAAATGTGAATGTTTTAAAAAGATTGAGAAATAAAATCAAACATCTGCATAAAGTTGTCAACTGAGTGGGAAATGGGGAGAATAATTAAATAATTTTTTTTCCCCTCCATAAATGGTTTAAATTTTTTTTTATAAATCTTGAAACCAATTTTTTAAAATTATGTTATTTTCTATTTTTAGTTTCTAAATAGCCCAGCTCTAAAATCTACCAGTGCTTTGACATCAACACCTAAGCGTTGCATAAATACATCTTCCCTTTATGAAACAACTTATCCTGACTCTTCTAGGTGAGGCTTTTTTGAAATGTATTTTAAGTTTGCCAACCTTTTACATCATAATGAATGGGACTCAATATTCCAAATGAAAGAAAAAACTAGAGTCAATATAAAAAGCCATATTTATAAAAAGATTCTTGGATTTATCAGAAATTTACAAAATTGTCTACATGCAAATGTATTCAGTTCCTTGTTAATTAACTTTAATAACAACAATTTGTAATGAAATAATTTGAATTTAAAAAGGAATGGGGTTAAAGTATTCGCACATTCAATTTCATACATGGAAAAAATGCTTGAACTAAACTTATTTTTAATTTTGTTAACCCCTTCCAGGCTAATTTTATTTCAGGATTATGGATAAAAAAAATGTCAATTTTTTTATGTGTGTGTGGCTAACGCCACCTGTCTGTCATAATCGGAACAAGGCCCACGAAATTCATCGTGACAAGGGCCTAGAAGTACACCTGTCGTTGGCCTCGAGCACCATATAGGGGACAGTACGAACTAGCTCGGCGAAATTCCCCAAAGGGATGATAGATGGCGACACCACCTATCTCCACCTCCACAATTTAGACATGGAACTGAAGGGGACAATTTTCTTTTTATGCTAACCTAGAAACCATAAAAAGCAAAAGTGAAATAATTCAGGAAAGACCAATTGTGCAGCGTAAATTTTCATAGTGCTCAGGCTACACTCGGGAAAAGCTGGGAAGGGGTTAAAATTATATATTTGGAATACATTTGAAAACATTTTTTTTTTCTTTCTGAAAAATTGTTAAATGTTTAGATAAGCCATACTTAACAGCATCAAGTTATATTCAAAAAAGAATTTTTTAACTGTTTCTTATAAAAAGTATTCATGATCTTTTAAATCTGCATGAGATCTTTGATTTAAAGGAATAATATATGTATTTCCTTTAGCAAAATTACTTTTACCAATTTTAAAATTAATATTTTTTTTCTAATAATAGTGTTCTCCAAACACCAAAACTATCAATGTTCAACAGTACTATTCGCACCCCAACACCTGTTAAAGAAGAATCAGATGCTTCAAGAAATAGTACTGATAAAAGAAAAGTATGTATTTTTTCCATCTAGAATATAAAATAGGGGTTTTGGTGGAAGTATATAATTCCTTATCAATGTTTCTTTAAACACCTGGAATAATATTTTACGTAAAAATTTCATTTTGACTAGATAAGTGATTAAGAAGGAAGTTGAAATTTGGATTTGAAGGATTAAAAAATTCATAAATTTTTGTATGACTGACTGAAAGTTACTTATTCTCTGACTGGATAAGAGATATGAGAAAATTTGTCTTAGGAAAACATTCCAAGTCTAAAAATGTTAAAGGCAGATTCTTATTGAGAAATTGAAGAATTTAGTAAAGTTAACCATTGTTTCGTACTAGGAAATTGATATTGATTTTAGGAAGAAAACACACAATGGAGTAAAGTATTTATAACAGGAATGCATTTAGTATTTAAAAATAATACATGAAAACTTAAGTTAGTGGATTTAATGAGCAACTATGTTTATTGTAATACATAATATGTTCCAGTGAATTTTTTTTTTTTTAATTTAAAGAAAATATTCACTAAAAGTTTGAAAAGTACTTCATTTTAGACTACAACCTAACCCAATTATATTTAAAATGAGATTTTTGAAAGTGTATAATAAGAAAGGATTTTTCTTCATCCCTTTCTCAGTTTACTGTATATATTTGCTATGTTTTGTGTGTTCTAATAATTTCTTTAGTGTATTTTGTGATGCATTGTGTTTAGTGATGTTTTTTTCCCTTTTAATGTAAGAGAATGAAAAATTTTCAGAAATTTTTTACCATTGATATAATTTTAATATAGATATTGTAATTTCAAAAATAATCGTCAGTAAAAGGCGAAATAGTTTCGATTATCATATCTTGCATAAAACATTGATATTTTATTAATAATATATTTTACATGCATAAAAATTCTGTCTTACAGATTAGGTTTAAAAATTTTCTGAATGAATTATAAAACTTTATTTAAGCAAATGGTTTTAATCCAGTTTAATTGACAGCTGTATATAACATATACAACTAAATTTTTTTCTAGGTTTAAAAATTATTTAACTTTTTGTACTGTAATGAACAACCATATTTATGTTTCT
Organism: Trichonephila inaurata madagascariensis; assembly: GCA_019973955.1. NCBI lineage: Eukaryota > Metazoa > Arthropoda > Arachnida > Araneae > Nephilidae > Trichonephila > Trichonephila inaurata. The sequence goes on from BMAV01005186.1 coordinate 1,532,464, forward strand.
TAATTTCAATAAAGTTGATTTTATATTATAGTGGGATTCTCTGCATTAGATTTGGATAATGATATGCAGATCTCTTAATTTTTTTTTCTTTTTCTTCTCTGTTTTAGAAATTGACTCTTCGAGAAAGTGAAAACATATATTTTGCACAGGAACAAAAAAGGCCTACTCATTCTGATCGTACTAATAAGGAGGTTTGACGTGCATTTAGATTTGTTTAAAATTAATTTGTTTAAAAAATCCTATTCCTTTTTGCATTGAAATCATTATAAAGATTTTATAAAAGTGATCCATATTCTAATGTTTTAAAATCCTCAAGTGACAAGTATAGTAGTATAGAGATGTTGTGGTTCAAACATTATTTAATTGGTATGTGCTTGCATAATAGCCGCATTATTTCTGTAGCCACACTGAACTAAATATGCTATATAAATTCCTTTTTAACTTTTCTAAAAAATTGTGTGGGATCTTAAAATTAAGATATTTTTCTGAGTTTGAAAATAACTGCTTTTTAATGTATGTATTTTTTAAAGAAATTCATTTGTATTTTTAGCAAATATCTAAACTAAAGAATTTAGAGGTTTACTATGGAGTTTTTGAAAGAAATTCTTACAACTTTCATGCAGTTCAGACATTGCATTAAAAATTCAATAAAATGTGTTTAAAATAAATAAATAAGAACTTTAATGCCCTTTTAAAAAGTTAATTTTACTTTATATGATTTTGTGGTACGTTTAAGCATCCCCTCAGCCGAATTGGCACCACACAAATTGTGCCATTTTCCATCGAAATCTGATTTAATTGATTTTTTTTTCTATGTATGAAATATGTTAAAACCTTTGTTGTTTAGATATGAAGGTGTGATTCGCGTGGTGCCAATTTGGCTGCGGTGATGCTAATATGTAAATACTGGTTTTATATATAAAAATCGAACAATTTTACTATTCAGGCAAAATTTTATTTTAAGTAAAAACTCAGTAAATATGCCTTGTACACACTTAAAAGATGAAATAAAAATTGAAGTTATATTTAGTTTTAATGTTACATGATTTTTATAAACAGATTGCTGTAAAATTTAATTTTACTGAATTAAACTGTCCCAGTTACTATTTTGAGGATATACTTTAGAAGTCAAATTTGTACAGATTAAAATTCTCTAAATCTAAAAATACTGATGTTGAAACATTTTGCAGTGATCTTGTTTATATTAACTGAATGTATAATACTTGTCATTGTTTATGAATTGGTACTTTAATTAAATCTAATATAAAAGAATTCTATTCATTTTGGGTAAATATTTATCTTGGGTTTTAAGGGGAGAGCTTTAAAATTGAAAGGGTGAGTGGGTGGATTTTCAACTGTTATTTCTATCGTGAAGGTAACCATTAGAAATAGCACTCTTCTAATACTTCTTTTGGCTTAATTTTTAATTGTATGATAAATATTCTTACTTTTTGCTTCTTCAACTGCTTCAAATTAGTATCTTATTTCTAAATTACAAATTGCTACTGAGTTACAAAAAATAAAATCTGTTTTTGTGTTTTTCAGAATATTTTCCCTCCAAAGAGAGCTAGAAAAGCTTTGCACAAAACTTGGGTAACAGAACTTGAGAAGATTCCTAGTTCTGGTTCTACAAGTGATTATAATCCTGAAACTCCTGTAAGTGTTTGTTGTCTTATAGTGAAATTTTTCCATTTATAGTTTTAACATATTTTGTATTTCTTTGGTGTCTGCAGTAAATTTTACTCATTTCTTTTGTAAAATGACATTTGGAGTTGAAAGTATGCAAACAGGAGTTAAATAAGAATAATTCCATTTAATGTTTTTTTATTTTTCCAATAAAAGTTATGTGAGATAATTTTATTAAATAATCACCAAAATGTTTGCTAATATAAAAGTATGAAGCCCAGTGGCTGAGTCGTTAGTGCATCGCACTTCCACACCACAGGTCCGAGGCTCAAATCCCGGGCTGGGCATGGTTGACTCAGCCTTTCATACCTTCAGTGGGTTGATAAATGAGTACCAAGCTTGTTTGAAAATTTAACTCTGGGGGTTTCATGTCAGACTGACCACCTGACAGAAACATCTGCTCATGCACCTCAGGGCCCAAGGTCGCGTATTCTGAGTTAGGCACACTAGGTCTTGGCCCTCGTGGGCTGTTGCCCCTCTGAGTTAAGTTAATATAAAAGTATAGAATTTATCTAAGTTTATAAAGTGATATTAAGCATTTTAAGAAATTCAAACTTATATCAATGGGTAATGATTGCAACTAATTAACTATCTGCATCAAGCAAAGAAGCAAGACCACTGGGTTATTTTTATTGGTTTTTTGAGGATTTTTTTCTTTTATAATTTTAAAATACTTTGTTTTGTAAAAATTACTTGTTACAAAAATATTATTTCCTGTCATAGAATACTGAATCAGCTAAATGGTACATAGTTGCCATGTGTCAAGAAAGTATGTTTAAAATTTCGTAGATATAGTAATTTTAGCTGTAATTTAAATGTCATATTGGCAATGCCTAATACATAAAAAACTGCCCTTTCACTCTTGGGGACAGTGATTACAACAGACTTGATTACAGTCAGAACTGTTAAAACATTAACTATTGTTCCAGTGAGGTATAGTTTAGAAATGATTGGCTGAAATAATTGGTTATTAGAATATGTGTGTACATACATTGTTTAGTAAAGCTTTAAAAAATCTGCATCAAAGAGTATAAAATATTTCAACTCTCCATATCAAGACTATGTTACAGATGATTCATGATGACCTTGCATAAAGAGGTTTTTTTTTTTGTTTTGATTAGTTCCTGTGTAATTCCAAAATGAGTTATTTATTATTATCCCTTTTGGTGAAGAAAAATTAAATTTTTTACTAGAAAATATTCAAATTTAGGGCTTTATTCCAAAACAACTTGCAATTAATACCATATTCTTGTCTAATAATAGTTTTAAACTGCAATGCTAAAAATAAATTTAGATTTTTTTAAAAAAAAATATTATTAATTTTTTAATTCTATGATTCATTAAGATTTTATTGTGATATATTTATATTAAAAAATGCCTGGAATACTTATAAGGATGTTATTCTCTGTATTTTATTTATTTTTAACATTTTATTATGTACAAAATAAATGACTTCCATGTGTTTATCTACTTCTGTTTTTTTTTTTTATATATATATAAAGGATTTATTATGGATGGTTTTCAAATTTTTCTTTTAAACAGTTTTCAAATTTTTTTTGTGGTCTGGGGTTATATGAGAATTTTTAATTTATTTAAACTTCAGCAACACTAATCTTTTTCTTGGTGTACAGCACGTGTTTTTTTAGACTGCACTACATTTTTTTAAAATAATTTTTTCCATCCTTTTGCTGCATGATGTATCAGTGGCATTGTGTTTAACGAAGACTCAATAAGCTCTCTATCCTGATCATATCACTGTGAAGAACATTATGACAATATTTTAATGAGAAATGACACACAACTTGATTCCAACAAAAAAAGGAATGTGCCAGTTTGGTCATGTTCTAAGCATTCTTTGGACATGCTAATAGCCTCTACGCTATTTCATGACTCGATGGTTGTCCATTACCATTTGGTGAATGTTTGCAATGTTTTCATCAGTGGTTGTAGTTTTTAAATGTCCTGAATGTGTTCATGGTTACCCAAGCTGGTATGGCCATGTTTAAATTCAACTACTGAAAATTTCATATTGGTAAAGGGTGGTGCAGAGTCCTTGTACACAGCATCAACTTATTTACCTTGCTGCTTTGTGATTGGATAATCAAAATTTTACCCATCCCACTTATTAATGCAATAAATTATTCAACATAATTGTTTAAACTGTAAAGGATTTTCAAATAAACCTTTTCTTTTAGCTTGAATTCTTTTTTTCCTTATGTTCCTTTTGGATTATTTTCAATTTAGTCTTATGATATCAAGCTCTTATTGGAGATTTAAACCTTTGAGGATTACAGATGCCAACAAAACCTGCACTTTGCATATGTCACATTTTCCCAGTCCCCTGATAGTATTAGAAAATGTTTTTATGCTTAGTAGTAATTTAATGTGTGATTTTTTTTTCCAGCAGATAAGAATTTTTCCCAAATGTACAAAGTAATCAAAATATTTACCTATGTAATGATTTTATAGTATAATATGTTTTGTTTGAAGAATCCAAAAAACAGTTCTTTAAAAATGTACCAAAATAGTTAAAAAAAGTTAATGCTCCATCTTATTTCTTTTGATGTATTGAGTTGTATGAAAAATATATATTAGGCGAATATCTTAATTGAGTTGAAATGGATATATTTAGTTCTAATTAATCAATTTCATAATTTGGAGATAGTGTGATTTTTATATAGTTAATTTATGTTATTAGTTCCTATTTCATATTGTTTATTGTTATATGTGTAATCAAAAAGTTAATTGAAAGTAAAATTTCAGGATTATTTTATTTGTTTTTGAAAAGTTCTCTATATTAGTGTCATTATATTTATACATATTTTTCGTATTTTGAATGGTAAAATTGTTTTTAAATATCTTTTTTAGAGCAAGTCCTTGTTAAGAGATAGTTCAGTGGCTTTTTCTCCACCATCCATTATCAAGGAAACTCTAATGGATACTAATATTTCTGCTGAATTGAATAATGCATTTGTGGTCCCAACTGGACATGCTAAGGTACAACTATGTAACTCTACTTTTCCCTTACCCCTCTCTCTTTTTTTTTAATCACCCTTGTTTAATATGCATGAGAAATTATTTGCATATAGTACTAACAATATCCTAATAGAAGATCTGTGTTAATTATTTAACACAATCCCATTTATCATTCGCTTTAGAGTTTAATTAAGTTCTAAAATTTTGTTCAGTTTTATAAATATCAGATATAATACTTGATATGTTCGTTTCTATATTATTGATAACATGTCTGGTACCATCTACCAAAATATAAATAAGGCTGAATTTATGAATTGAGTATTAAGCTATTATAATATATAAGATAACACAAAAAGTGGGGATATAAAATTTATGTTGCAATGAAGCATGATTGTGTTATGCTAAAAATAGCCCCAATCTGTCATACTTTTTAAAATTGAAAACTGTTATAGATCAGACAAAGGAAACCATTATTAATCCAATGTTAATTATTTTTCTTTTTGTTTTGAAAAACGCTGTCTGTTTAACTTTGCTAAGATTTAAGTAAGATTGTTTTAAAAAAATTATCATATTGTCTTTTAATATTTTTTGTCTAAATTTAAACCTAGCATTTTATGACTTGATGTTTTAGTCTTGATTTGTTTTATATTACAGAATGATACTTATCATCAATGTGACCAGATGTTCAACAATAACTATATCATGCAAAATTTTACTTAATAGTTAATTCTCATTAATTAAAACCCCATCATGTCAGACATCACTTAATTCAATCAACCGTAAAAAATATTTTAATTTATAAATGTAAGTTTTATTATTATATGCATTGTGCTTTATTTGCTATTCAGAGTATTTTGCTTAGTCCAGGCATCCTATAGCCTCAGTTAATCTTTATTAACTTCTACTATGTAATTTTTTGTTCTAATTACTACGCTTTTTTTTCCTTTCCTTGTTAGTTGAAAAAAAGAAGACGGAAGGAAGAGCAAACCCCAAGAAAATTTGATTTTACCCAGGTAAAATTTTAAAATAAAAATTCCAAGCCATGTTTTTAATTTGATTTGAAATCAAATCATTCAGTAAAATACTCAGGAAAGAAGTGTTTTAAAAGTTAAATATTATCACTGAAAGGAATTAAAATACATTTCCCCCTTCATATTTCAAACCATTTTTTGTAATTGATTTTAGTCTATCAAAATTTGCAGTTGCTAAGTGTCTATGCTGGAATGAAATCATAATAGCATCTAAAAAACATTTCATTAAATTTTTTGATTTCATACATTGTTTTATAAGTAAAAAATGTATTTACACATTGTCATGAACATTTCCAAGCATACCAGAAAATTAATGCTAATAAGCAGTATCTGAGATTTCAATTTAGCATGACTTTCTCTTGATGATTTTTAGATGTAAATTTATGCTTTATTATTTATTTTATTTGCTTTGTTTATCGATTTTACTTAATAACATGCCTCATTTATGTGGTGTACATAAGCTTTTTTTTAAAATCATAGTTGCTTTGAAAAAGCTGTAAAATTGAACTTTCTAATTACTAAGCTGCTGTTTTTCTGTAAAATTCTAAAAAATTGTTGTACAAATATTTTCCCCTCGCAATAAATCACATCTTGAAAGAGACTGGCTTAAAAGCTCTAAATCTTTGCTGGCTGAGTGAAAGCACTAGTATGTCAGGGGTTATTTTAGCAATCAATTCTGAGTTATTCTTACTATGTTGCCAGTGTTGTGGTATTCTACAAATAGTATTAATTTTTTCTTCTACAAGGCTTACAATGAATGGAATAGAGTGACTTTTGGGAGGACATTTCACCAAGAAGAACTTACTAAATTGGCTCGTCAATGGGTGACCAATATTCAGCCACGATCCTTACAATTGTAATGAATGACTATTTTTTGATTTAGTATGGATTCTATGTTTTATCTTTTCATATTTTTTTAATATATACTGGTTTTACAAGTATGTTTTCTGCAAAAGATTTTTTAAACAAATAATGTACTTGATTGCTTAGTATTAAGATTGATCACAATGAATCTATCAAGAATAATACATCTTAGAGTATTAATACATTTAAATGTATCTACCGTATTTTTCTGTATATAATCTGCAATGTCATTTTATCCACAAAGAATTTTTTTGAGTTTAAAAATAAAAAAATGCATAAATTTTTACAGCGAATGATCCAAAATATATACTGCCTACAATGAAGTGTTGAATGAAATTTAAAAAAAATGCACAATATGATTTAAAGTTATAAGTAATAAATTGAACAAAAAAAAATAATTAAAATTCTTTTCTCCATCAGGCATTCATTGTTCCCGTTATTTCTGAGCTTTCGATTTAATTATCTGTTAATTCCGTCTAAAGGCTGTAATTTCTTTATGAGTTGCTAGTGTTAGTTGTAAATGAGGACTTCCAGGGCATTTTTAACATTTTCACTGATATATGCCTCATTGATTCATAATAAAAAACCTTTGGGTTGCATTTTTCAAAATTAGCCTTGTTTTTTTTCTCTCTCCATAATTGAATATTTGATTCATCAACATTAAACAATCTTGCAGTTTCCTGATTTCCTACTTCGGTAGCTTTCTCTATAATGTTTAGTTCAAAATCAGCAGTGTAATTTACATGCTTCCGCTTCAATATGACGATATCTGAATTTGAATATTTCCAGGATGAAACAACTCAGGTCAAGACAAAATGCAAAATGAAGCTAGCAACTGTCTTTCCAAGGAACCGAATTCTTTCTCGAACGTAATTGGACAAAACTGATTGTAGTTGAAATACGTCAGCCGAGTCGCAAAAGCTTTCAACGCCATTATTTTATAAAACATAAATGTGATATTTCTTTCTAAACTTTATTGTAAGCTTTTCTGATTCAGAATGTTTTTTTATCGCATTATCTGCGGCAGTGTATAATATGCACAACGAAATTTGAAACTTTTTCAACACATAACCCTCGGATTATATACAGAAAAATACGGTAATAATAAAAAAAAATTTTTAAAGAAAAAGAAAAATTTTGATGGGTGAATAAAGAGTTCAAAAGTTTTAGATTAAATTATTGTATGTATGTTGTATGTATGTATATAGATATATATTTTAAATCTACTTTGGTGGATGTTTTGTTGGCAATTTTATTAGCTTATTTATTATATTTTATTTGTCATAACATTAAAATGTTCATATTGTTTTAAATAAGAGGTGTGCCACAAAATTAAATTTTTTACCTCTTGCATGAAACATTTTTTAAAAAATGATAAATCTATTGCATTAGCAAGGTCTAATGAGAAGGTGTACTAAAGTTTTTCAAAAGTGTATATGATGCAAAAATGAATATACTATAGATCCATTTAGTTTTTGTTTGTCATTTATATGTAATGAAATTCGTTCTTTTGAGTTAACCCCATGCCCACAGTTTATCACCAGAGGTAACTGCCTGAAAGAGCTTAATTGAGAAAGTTTTATGATTGATGATGTTTTTGATATCCTTCTAAGAACAATTGCTAAACTATTCCAACACAAGCAAACATTTATTGAAATTCTCTATTAACATGGGATTAATAAGTGAAGTACAAAAATTTCTTCATAAAAATTCTGAAAATGAACTAAATGCATAAAATTAAGCTAAAAAAATATGTATTTCAAAAAACATAATTAATTTTACAAAAAGTTACACAAGTAGGCAAAATTTAAATATTTATTAAAAATCGTTTTATGTTATAAAGTACATTTTTTTTTCATTAGTCAAATTTTAGTTTTACTATTAATCATTTTTAGTGATCATTCAGTGCATTTTTAGGAATTTTTTAAAGAAAAGGTCTTTCAAGAGTTTTTATATACTTTTAAAAATCAAATTTAATAATATGGAACAAACACTAACAAATTGATATGTATGATGATTTCTCTTCATGAACTTGTCTATTGTGTTCCTTTTTAATTTTTTTTGTAATGTTTATATCATGTTTTTTTTTCCCCCTGTTAACTTTTGCATTTGTTCTTGTTATCTTACTAAGAAAAATCTTACTATTTTCCTTAAAAATAATACAATAATAAATTTGGGGGGGGGGGGGAAAAAAACCCAATTATTGTTGAAAAAACTGACATTTTAAATACATTATAATGCCACACATAGTTTGCTACAAGTCCCAATAGCCCAGTTAGCAGAGCGTTGGACTCCATTTCCTCTGGTCTCGGGTTCAAATCCCGGCCCCGGCAGATTTATCCAAAGACTGGAATTTTTTTGTTTTCATTATTAATGTATTGTTTGTCTAGGTTCTAGATGAATCTAGATCATTCTTTAGAGTGCATACTGGATATTTCTCGAATATTCGGTAAGCGTATAAAAGCTGAGTACATCGCCAGTTGGGCATGTTCTCAGTCCAGTGTTGTATCGAGCTTCCTCATTAGAATAAATCTAATTGTTTGCTTAACTGAACGGTGTACTTCTTTTGAACTCTGTGACAATATTGTGTCTATGTTATGTTAAAATTCAAGGAAAATTGAATATTTAACTGTAATATAATTCACTAATAATCTGTAAAGCAAAAGAACTTTTAAATGATTTTACTTTTGGAGGGTTTTATAATTTTGTGCTTTTGTATGACAGTAAACAAATTTTTCTGTCTAGATTGAAATTATCCTAGTCATTACTTTTTCGTAATTTTTTTAAAAAGTTTTATTATCTTTGGAAGTAATTTACAAGCATTATTCCAAAATGTTTCAAGATTCATAATTGAGCTATGTACATTAGAATGTAAATCTTTTTCATATTAACAGTTTTCTGTAGTAAATGTAGTTGTATATTCCTTGTCCATATGGGGTTTTTTTTAAAAAAAACAACTTATAAAATACAATTGCTTATTTTATTTATTGATTACTAATTTTTTCCTCTTATATTTTCTTGTCTAAATTCTTTTCCATTGTATAAATTATTCAGTCTTAGTGGATTTTAATTTTATTGTGATTTTTGACTTGAAATGAAATTGTAATTATTTAAGTATTTAGATTTTGCATAAAGTTACTTAATGTTACATTAATGTGGTTTTTTGCGAAATTGATATGTGCAATCAGTCTTTTGAAAAATCAGCAATTGAATCAATCTCTTATATCAGAGGTCGCCAAAGTGGTGGCCCGCGAGAAAATTTTGCTGGTACCCAGAAAAATGTGGAATTTACTTACTCATCATGTTAAGCTATGTTTTAATATGCATTGAAACATAATTCGATTCATAACAATAATTTAACACTTAAGAAATGCTATTGGTAGTCCGCGGGATTTAAATTATGAATTTACTGGTCAGAGAGGTCAAAAAGTTTGGCGATCGCTGCCTTATTGCTCATAATGCTCTCTATTAATACTTTTAAAAAGGGAAAGGGGGTGGAGGTGAGTCATGGTATTAAGTGGCTAATGTCAAATGCTGCTTTGCCAATGGGATGTGGTTGTCTTATGGTTGAGACTTCAAACTTTGGGGGAAACAATGTTCAAGCTGTGCCATAAGTTTGAGCTCCAATTTTACCAAGCACTTTTCATGCAGAATAGTGGTGTTATGTTAAAATTATTCGCAGAATCTTCATGTGACGCTGGATTCAAAATTAAGAGTCCATTGCTATCATGTTACTCCAGAGTGATGCTGATGTAACTCTGAAAAGGACATTGTGAATTAATGTTCACATATTCCATTTCAATTTGTTGTTTTACAAGATTCAACTGTTTCTGCATGATATGGTATTTTTCATTACTTGATTTCTTAACAAGCTAACTGTGACTGTGAATGGCAAGGGCACTAGTAGCATTCAATCAAACTTTAATAACAATATCATAATAGCAACAGATGGTTCAAAAAATTCTAATCAAACGTCAATAGGAATTTTAATCCCCAAGAAAAAAGTTCAACAAAATTTTATACTGAAAGAAACAACTTCAATATTCACAGCTGAAGCTATAGCCATATGGACTGCGCTAAAAAATTGGGTTACTGAAACCGAAAACTATGTCATTCTGACGGACAGCTTATCAGTTCTAAAGGGTATCCAAAATATTAATAGAAGATCAAATACAATAATATTAAATTTAAATTCAACTCTACTAGAGTGCCTCCAAATAGCTCAGTCAATAACTTTCATTTGGATACCAGCTCACAAAGGAATAAAAATTAATGAAGAAGTTGATAAATTAGCTAAATCCGCTCCAGAACCATGGAATATTATTCATTGGATTACTTGGGAAGACCTACATACATATTTCAAAAAACAACACAAAAATAAAAACGAAGAAATATGGAAAAAAAAGCAAAAAACATAAAAATTATAGTTATATTTCTCATCTTGAAAAGTGGAATAGACAGGCAGCAAAAAATAGAAATACAGAAGTCTTAATCAATAAGTTGCGAGCTAAAAAATTACCATTAAATGATATTTATTTCCTTTTTAAACTAACAGATTCCCCTTTGTGTGCAGATTGTCAAGTACCAGAAACGAGTGAACACTTTATATTAAACTGTGTCAAATACAAATCACAGCGTGAAACTTTAAAAAATTTTTTTATATCCAACCACGAAGAATGGTCATATTCCTCAATAGCAAAATGTAAAACAATAGAGCAAATTCAAAAAGTTGAAGAATTCTTAACATCAACCAAAAGATTCTAATAGATTTTCAATATTCCAATTTCTTCAATCTCAAATAAAACACAAGGCGAAAGTCAAATTTACTGATAAGACAGTGCAATCACTAACCATACTTTACAACTCAAGCTAAGATCTAATTCATAATACATCGGAGCATAAGGCCTTTGTGCCAAGTCTCCATTTTTACAGTGTTAACCACTGTACTGAACTGAAACTGAAACATTGCTCATTAATGTGAACTGTGGATAGTGAATAAAAAGAACAATGAAAATCTGACCTCCTGCCATTTCCAATAAAAACATTATGTACAATTTATATATAAGCATATTTAAAGCAAGTGAAGTAGCTTAATGCTTTCAATGTTGGAAAACTAACATGCAATACACGAAAATTTCTTTATATTTATGTAGCACTGCAAAAGATTTAGTTGTCCAATGATGAAACAGCAATGTCGACGTTTTTTAAATTGAGGGTACTCCTCAAGTGTAATGATGATATTATCTCTATATATGAATAAATTAATATTCTTGCTATAAGAAAATGCCAATGTGCATACTATTGTATACGTACTATATCAAGTGAAAAATTTTAAATGAAAATTTAAACAATACATCACAGTCATGTAATTTAATGTGTTTCAAAATATGCATGTATTTTTAACATTCATGTTTATAACTCTTGTTTTGTTTATATTATTATCATTACACCCTAATCCTTTGAATGATCACAATTTCTTTCATTTCATTTAGAGAATATTCTACCCCTTCTTCATTATTTAAATTGCTGTTGAAAAAAGAAGAAAAAAATTAAAAGAGTTTTTACAGAATTTTGCATTTTTCTTTAAATTTAACTCTAAAACATTTCAATAAATTTTTCAGACAATTGCTATTTTTTTTTAGTATAAGATTTTGTCAGTATAGCTGTATTTAACATTATGTATAAATGTAACACATTCAATATTTTTAAAAAAATGTAATGTTCAAAATCATGTTGAGTATTGTCATAATTTTTTCCCCCATTTTCTTATAATTATTAATATCACTCAAAAGATTAACATCTTGTGTAATTTGCTTATAATTTTGTTATCCTTTTAATTTATGACCCCTATTGATCCTATTCTTAATGGTCTTTGCATTTTGTTATTTATCTTCATCAGAAAAATTACAATGTTTTTGTATCAGTTTTTGTGATATTTTAATAGATCGCTTTATGCTTGAATTTTATTGAAATATGTAGTTACTCTTTATGAATTCTTATGTGTTCTCTCTCACACAAAAAAGCCTATTTTCTGTTGTAGTTGCTTCGTTGAAAAGAATCATGAAATATGTATACATTTTTCTTTTTTTACATCAAGACAAGAAGGAGAAAAAAATCTATTTTAAAATTTTAATTTAATTACAAAGAAAATATTTTGTTATGTAGTAATTTAAAAGAAGTATATAAAGATTCAGTGAGAGAGAGAGAATAAACATATTTGTAGAGTTATATTTTTTGTACCTTTTTATATATACATATTTAGATAGCTATTTTTGTATCGTGACTGTCTGTGTGTTATATTAAGCATTGTATTCTTCTGTCATGCAAAATGTTTGTGTAAAAAAGATTTCCTTTTATAGTGTGAGAGAATATTTTTTTTCATGTTCAAAATACATATATTTTTGGTGGTAGCTCACAATAATCAACATATAAATCCATTATTTGTTGCACAATGAATTTGATGTTCATGAATTTTATTGAATATTTTTGTCTTGCAATTCGCAGGTTTTTATATTATAGCACGATCCCCGTGAAGAAAATAAACATTTTTTTAAAAAAAACTTAAATGTTTTTTTATTGTGGTGTTTTTTCTTTCAAACGCAGTGTTACTAGAAATTTAACCCTCTAAGCTGTCTGCACTTAAAAGTCTTGCCATTCTGGAGATGCTTCAAAAATGCACCGCACATATTTTTTTGCTTTCAGGTGTGGTTCTCAAAAGCGGTTGAGCCGTATTTTTAAGAATGCGGCTCGGCCGCTTTTGGGAATCTTGCTTGAAGGCAGAAAAAGCATCTCTGGAATGGCGGAATTTTACTTACAGACCGCTTGGAGGGTTAATTCATTCTATTGCTTCTTATTATGAGCATTAAATGGAAGTTAAGGATTGGGGGGGGGATAATATCTCCATTCATTTTCATAAAATTTTATAGTACAGTTGGACCCTGATTTAACAAATTCGTCGGGACTGAACATTTTGTTCATTACATCAGAGTCCAAACAAAAATACTAAGTTTTTGGAAGTTCTATAATGAGCAACTGCACGAAACGTAACCATAGAAATTATATGCTTTTTATTCAACAGCTAAAAATACTATTAGTGAATTATTACTCATCAGTTAACTAGAAATTTTAAATACTGACTAATAGATGTTTTGCAATCTTTTTGATTCCTCACTCGAAAGAATTCCTTTGTTGACTTTATGCAGTGGAGAAAACACTGCGTCTTGTACATCCTGTTGCAAGAGTTATGTTTTTACTGTTTCCAAACAATTTAAAGCATTAGAAAATGTAACAGTTTTGATTAAGAGTTTCATAATTCATTTCAGCATCAAAATTGCTATTCGTAGGCTGTTCCTCAACTTCAGTTGCACAGATATGCAGCCCATCATTAAATGTAACATAATCGTTAAAATATCCATTGGGTTGTGGAATGGGATACAATAAGAAGATAGTTTTCTGTCATATTCAAAACCCACAAGATAGATAAATTGCTCTCAAGAATCATCTGCACCTGTTCCCAACGAAATTTTCTACTTGCAAGAAAATTTTTTTTTCTATTTCGTACAAAAAAAACCCCCACTTTGATAAAAAAAAAAGTCTTTTTCTAATACAACAAATTTTCAGCTGTTGAAATAATTCGTGGTTTATTATTTGTTAAATAAAGGTGTTTGCCTTCATTTTCATTGGGGAAAGAGATAAATCCGTTAAATGGGGGTCCGACTGTATTTGCATGTTTTATTTTCTTCGTATATTGAGGGCTTTATTTTGTTATCTTATCAAAAATACACTTCTAGTGGGTCATTGTATGCATAGAGCAACATGTTTTCTATAGTCATATATACTGTATATTCTGACAGTATAATATGCACCTCTTTTTTATGAAAAAACCTTGTTATGTACATGCATGATGCTCTTATTTTTTTTAGTTATGTATTCAAAGGATTTTCAATGGTTTTTGCACAACGCTTTATTGCAGTGATAAGTAGAACAATATATATAGAGGGAGAAATATTTGTTGTGATAGTAAATAATTTTACAAATAAGGGTTGTATTCAGTGAAGATGTGCACACACAAGAATGTTATTCTAGATTTTCGAGAAAAGAGGAACACATTTTGTGCTAAGAACAAACTTCTGATCTAGATACATTGGCTGAAGTCGCATGTTTCCAATCATTTAAAGCTGATCGTGTGTGGCCGTCTTTCATAAAAGTTTTAATTGTTCAAAAAAAAGTTACCTCATTACTATTTTTTAAATCTTTTCCTTTTTATAGAAGTTCAAAGCCAAAAATGATTATTTAAAAGAAAAGTTTTCTGATTCTTATTGAGATGTCCTTAAACCAGGAGTACTCAACCTTTTTTACTGCTGGGCCGCATATATATGTATCAACTATTTCACGCAGGCCGCAACATGAGGATAACCCCCGGCCCCCCGCCCGGATTCTTTGAGATCAAGATAACATTGGAAATATAAAATGTAGAAAATTGCTCAAAGTATTATAACTTCATTTTGCCTTTTTTTAATAATTTTATTTTTGTCACTAACACTAAATTAAAAGCATTTAAGAGACCCTCCTTCACAATTTCTGCATCAGTAAACAGTTTCATATGATTATCAATAATATAACAAACTTCATAGGATGTCTTTGTTACCAATGTGTGATATTACCACTGACAAAACACGCTGTTGCAAAGATTATTCAAGAAAGCCTGTATTTTTATAGGGCTAAATCAGGTCTTTGAATTTATATCCTAAAAATAACTTTGAATTGGTCACAAGTTCCTTTGTCTAGAGAACTCCAAGCACTCAAGAATATGTTTCAGGGAGCAAGCCCACTTGGGCAGACTGCATAGCTTTTGGCACCATCAATATACGTCAAAGATTTAAGATGACAACTGAAAAAGCGAGTAAATGTGAAATGTAGTTTGGTCCTGCCTGTTGCAACCGTGTCAGAGAACTGCCAGAATGACGGTGGAAAAGACGAAGCTGCTTTATTTTTCCACTTTGTCCTGGAAAAAGAACTCCAAATAATTATTGAACATTGGTATGAAAACCATTGCCCATATAGAGCAAACGTTATTCCAGTTTATTTAACGATCTTAGAAGCAATGGACTTAAAGACAGACACCTTGTCCCATAAATACTATATCGAATTTACGTCCGAAGATCGAACAGCTGTTCACTTGATCTGCTGAAGAATATTCATCAATAAGGTGAGACTTGGTATTGTCTATTGGGCAAATAGCGACCCAATTTTTTTTGGGGGCAGGGGGAGGATGCCAAGGTAGTCAGGAAACCCCAAATATGCAGAAAAAGTGTTCTTTATATTTGTGAGAAAAGTTTTTCTTACATGAAGATTATCGAGTAAATATAAATGCAAGCTGGCTGACATTAACTTGCAGGCTGCAATGAGAATTTCAACAAGAAATCTCATTCCTGATTTAAAAAAAGAAGAGTATGATCGGGTACATTTATCTGATTAAACTGATGCTAAAATTAAATGTGCTTGCAGCCTGTAGATAGGAAATTAGCATAGTAAATAAACTGAATGAAATTGCCACTATTTTTCTTATATTTGTTGATTTTTATGTGGTACAATTTATACATTTTCTGAGATGTAAAATTAGCTAATGAATGCAATCATTTTAAAAAGGTGCGGCCCTCCAGCAAAAACAGTTGTCCACCCCCAGATCTATTAGGATTAATTTATCACCGATTTTACGAATATATAGTAATAACAGAATTAATCTGGTCCCGATATTTCACAGAAGTTACAAATCCTTTAAGGGTTGTGAAGATATCTGCATCACAAACAGAAGCAGATAATAATGCCCTTGTTGCTGTGCACTAATCTGAAATGTGATGAGGTTGAGCTATGTTTCTCCTCCCCCGGACCGAAAGAATTAAGAGTGAGTGAGTGAATATTAACGTCGCACTGTGTTCAGCTACACGAGGGCTTTTGGCGACGGACCACGTAATTTCGAATCATGGTCAAGTGACGTGGACGACACCTGAGCTGGCACCCCCTCTCCTCATGCCTGCCATAATCCAATACCTTGACTACTGGGCTACCGCAGCCCCCCGAAAAAATTAGAAAACAACCTTGCAGAAGGGCTGTAACCCTTATGTGGTCTAAATACTAATTATATATATGTTTGTTTTCAATATCCATCCGTCGGGTTGTCTACCATTTTAACGAATTTGTTGAATGGTATTTTCTATAGATCTGGGGTTAATATCTTAGTACTAATAGTCGAAGATCGCAACACAAGCTTAAAAAAATTCCAAACTGTTTACGAGAGTGGGAACTTGCAATTTCCTCTGGTTGAGTACGAGTCGTACATATTGAAAAAGTGGCCCAACTACAGATTTATATTAAAATCGAATAACATATTAAAACATTTTTAAAAAATGGCCACAAATTCGCGGTCAACGTTTTCAATATTTTTCCATTCATATTTCTGTCCACTGAAAATCCCCTCGAGTCAATGAAAAGTGGTTTAAAGCCTTCCCGTTGACGTGTTGTGGAAGTTTTGAGAGTTGAATGCCAACTCAAGGGCTAACCTTGTTACTTGACTGTTGAAAATAACGAGATTTGTTGCCAATACGCCTTGTGCTGTTTTAAAGTGCGACGTTAATGAACAAAAAAAATGTATTGTTATGAATTTATTTCAGAATTATTTGGTGTTGCGGAAAGATCTATCCGTTCTGGTTACAATAAGTATGCGCATATTCATTTGACGCATATTTGGCTCTTTTTATCACTGAATGTATACGCACTGACTTTACAGATAAACTAAAATGAAGAGGATTCCTATTAATAAGTGAGACCCGCGATCGTGTACTCATAGCTACTGATAGACTATTTACGCCCACTGTGTATTTAGTACGAATTGCAACAACAAAGAAACGCTACATAACTATGTAGAAATTTATTGAAAGTGTTTGGTGAGGATACCGTTTCTCATAGAACGCGCGTGTGTGCAGAAGATGGTTCGAAGTAGGTGGTTTCGATCTGTCCAAGCTGCTTTTTTGTACTGCAAAATCAGGGGCTTAGCTATCACCGTATCAATGATACAGGGGTCCAACATGTTTAACTACAGTCCACTAACAGGGCTCTCATATCTAAAAAAAGGCCCCGAAGGAATTTTCGATACAGGGTCCTCTCAGAGCTAACGACGCCAGTGAGCAAAATCCTTTTTTCACAACATAGGAGGCCTGCTTCAGCTCAACAAACCGTTTCGGTAACTAGGATTGGTGTAGAACGCACATCTCCATCTGCACGGAACAAAATCGAAACTTTCTTGGACCGGTTGAAAAGTGGAAACATTGAAAGGAGAAAAAGCTTATTATGAACCCTCCACCTCTGAACCGAAGTTGAGCTTGAATAAAAGAATGCTGTGTAAATGGTAGGACTTTCGAGAACCAATACATTTTGAGTTGTTGAAACGAACGTTAAGCTAAATTCGGAGGGGTGCTGTCGCCATTGCGATAATTTAAAAAAATATACTCCAAGGAAAAAGGCCGGCGATGCTCAATAGAAAAGACAGCTTCTTGATAATGCCGGGCCACGTGCTGCTTTAGGGACTCATCGGAAACTCGCAGAGCTAGGTTCAGACATTCTGTCGCATCCACCATGCTCCCCGGACCCTTTTCTGCATTGAAATAAATGTTTTATGCAATGATCTTTGATTTAGAATGTTTTTGTAAACGTAACATCTCCTTTTTTTAGATTTTTATTTTGTATAATTTTCCGTTCTGTACTTCATTTTTTTTTATACAATATGTATTCTTTTGTGTGTTGGAAAATTGAAACATTAACATCACTATTGATGAATATGATTCTTTTTCTAAAATTAAAATTTGTGTCTTTTTAGGTCATCTTTCTCTTCAGTTTCTGTGTTTCCATTCTTTTTAAAAATTTATTCACATTGGTAGAATTTCTTATGTAGCAAAATTTCGTTAAGCTTTTTAATCATATGTTAACAATTTTTTAAGTAGAATAGTGTCCGAAATAACGCTTGGAAGATAAACACACACACACATTTTCAAACATGAAATTTATAGAAAAAACAAAAATTAAACTAAAAAAAAATCAAAAGTTTTTAGTTCGTGAAACATTGTCAGTTTCCCCTTTTTGAGCGCAGACGAAAACAGTTAATCAGCGACACTCTACCAGCGGGTCACATGTGGAAAAACTTCAACTATTTAAGAACAATATGCTAAAAATTTAGTGAGAAATTCTTTTAATTTACTTGTTTTGATAGTAAAATGTAAACAAGAAGGGCGTAGTCACGGTTGAAAAGAAATTGAAACTACCCCATAACTCAGTAAAAAAAATGCATAAATGTAAATATTTTTTGTTTGTGTTTGATAGAAAGGTTAATATAGTATTAAAATAAAAGTCAAAAAAAATTATTTTTAATACACTGCTGGCCACCGTAAATGCAAAACCCTGAAGGAAGCAAGCAAATAACATGAAATTTACAGCAAGCATTAGCGGAGGTGAGATATGCAAATGATTAGAATTTCAACACAAACATCACGCGCGCCTGTGGCACCACCTCAAAGCGCTATTTAAAGCTTGGAGATTTCGACGATTTCAAGTTTGGCAATTGTGTTTTTCTTGTGGTTTTTCAAAAAACGATCAGTTATGTCTCGTAGAAAACAGCGATCAGCTTTTGATCAAGTATCCGAGTTCGACAGAGGAAGGATAGTGGCCTACCGAGATTGTGGATTAACTTTCAGGGAAATCGGTAGTCGTGTTGGACGAAACCAAACAACTGTAATGCGGATATGTGACCGTTGGATGCAGGAGGGTACGACGGACCGACGTGGTCGATCGCCTCCACCTCAGTGCACCATTTCACGTGAGGACAAGCAAATTGCGTGCAGGGCAGTGACGGATCGCTCAGTCACATCACGAACCATAGCACAGCACATTGAGTCTGTAACGCATCATTCAGTGTCTGCGCGTACCATTCGACACCATTTACAGCAAAGTGGTCTGTCCGCAAGACGTCCATTGCTTGGTCTACCTTTGACGCAGAACCACAGACGTCTCCGCCACCAATGGTGCGATGAAAGAAGGATATGGGTGGCAAAATGGAATGAAGTTGTCTTTACTGACGAGTCACACATCTGTCTGCAACACCACGATGGTGGGATTCGAGTCTGGAGACACCATGGAGAGAGGATGCTGAACAGCTGCGTTATGCACCACCACACTGGTCCTGCACCGAGTATTATGGTATGGGGCGGTATTGGATATCACTCTCGCACTCCTCTAGTACGCATTGACGGTACTTTAAAGAGCCATCGCTACATCTCCGAGGTGTTGGAGCCAGTTGTCCTTCCTTACCTTCAGGGCTTGGCCACAGCCATATTTCAACAGGATAATGCGCGACCACACGTGGTACATATTGTCCAAAGGTTCTTCATCAATCACCAGATTGAATTGCTTCCCTGACCAGCTCGCTCTCAGGATCTTTCACCGATAGAAAACATGTGGTCCATGGTTGCTCAACGATTGACCCAGATTACACTCCCAGCTGCCACACCAGATCAACTTTGGCAACGTGTGGAAGCTGCTTGGTCTGCCGTACCCCAAGAACATATCCAAAGTCTCTTTGAATCAATGCTGAGGCGTGTGACAGCGGTGATCTCCAACAGTGACGGCTACTCTGGTTACTGATTCTGGTAGGAACCACACTTCACAGAAGTCAATAAATTTAATCATTTGATACTAGGTCAACATGTTATCTTGAAAATAAATTTTGTTATGCTATCTCTTGTCTTTCTTGGTGTTGCATTTACGGTGGCCAGCAGTGTATTTTGATCAATCTTTCTTTGTTCAGTGTTGTGCTTTAGTCTTATAATACC
>BMAV01005186.1:1576989-1595356 GCA_019973955.1 Trichonephila inaurata madagascariensis
AGTGGTACTGGGCTCGAACTCGTGACAAGGCAAGCCACGATCCGATACCTATACCACTCGGCTACTGCGGCCACGTAATCTTCCATGTAAGCGATATATTAAGGGGAAGGGATAGAAAAGGAATAAAAAAATGAGCAAATACTCTAAAATAAGTAAATCCTTCTCAAACAGTGTCAAGGTCATTTTATTCCTTTCTAAAGCTTTTGGAATAATTTTATGGAAAGCAATGCACAAAAAAGATCGTACTTCGGATAGACGTATACATACGTCTGGGGAAATTAACGCTTTGACTGAGCAAAACGTTTATATACGCCGGTGGCAGTATATAAACAAAGAAAATTATGATTGAATATAAGGTCGCAAACATTGAAAGTTTGAGAAGCACTGTCGTAGCGTATGAAACATTTCCTTCACACTGTGATCTGGCTGCAAGTCAGTAAGTTCAAGTTGTATCTCCTCAGGTGCTGTATCAATGCATGCAGCAATGAGATAACAGACAGCTAATTGAATTTAGGCTCAATTCTTTTGAAATCCTGAGGTGACCTCGTCCTTCAAACTCTGCAGGTGGCCTCGGTAGCCGAGTGGTATAGGTATCGGATCGTGGCTTGCCTTGTCACGAGTTCGGGCCCAGTACCACTAAAGACCCGCCGTGTAGGGCAGCGATGCGCGTTAAATCTGTCGAGAGCTGAAACGTCCCCCATGGGTGTGGTGTGGTAGTTAGGAGAGAGGGGGTGCCAGCTCAGGTGTCGCCCACGTCACTTGACCATAGTTCAAAATTACGTGGTCCGTCACTAAAAGCCCTCGAGTAGCTGAACAGGTAACGGTAACGGTTATACATTTACGTAGAACCTTAGAGATAGCTCTATTATCCACTCATCATAATAAATTGAACAGAGAATAATTTGTTGAAGTTTAGCTGAACAGTGCGACGTTAATATTCAATCAATCAAACTCTGCAGATGATCTCTTTGTGGGAACACTTTTCGAGTATTTTTTTTTTCCCTAATAAAGGAATAAAGAGAAATTCTGTTTTCTTAATAGTGAAAAGTATACAAGACGAATCTTTGGTCGAGTGAGAGAGTGAATATTAACGTTACACATTTTAGCTACACGGGGCCTTTTGGCGACGGACCTCGTCATTTTGAACCATGGTCAAGTGATGAGGACGACAACTGAGCTCTGGCACCACTTCTTCTAACTACCTCACCACACCAATAGGAGGGCGTTTGAGCTCTCGGCAGATTTAATGTGCATCGCCTCCCCTACACGGCGGATCTGTAGTGGTACTGGGCTCGAACTCGTGACAAGCCAGCCACGATCCGATACTTTGACCACTAGGCTACCGCGGCATGAATCTTTGGTCGAGCACGGAAAAGAAATCTACATTCAAAGCGGATTTTCTGACTATCTTAGTGGGGTGCGGGAAAAAAAAAACTCTTCACTAGCCACTCTTTTTCCACTCTTGCCTTAGACTATAAGATCACAATTATAACGTTTTATTGTTGAAAAATTTTTACCCTTTTCACATCTCTTTTTATTACAACTTTCCTAAATTTAATTTTCGCCTCATATATTTTTACCGATTCAATAAATAACTCAAATAAATTTATTCCCATCTGAAAACAATACACTTATGCTTAAAAAAACCAACTTAATATTGTTTTCGGTTATAAGAGTCCATTGTATTTTCTCTATTCACATTCTCATTCCAGGTATTTCTCCAACATAAAAAAAAATCTGAAACATGTAATATAATATTTCCTTGCTGCTTTTCTCTTGATTTAAAAGCAGTTCTGCACTGAATTCGGCCTTAAGAAGGGCGACCTTAGTAGGCTTCTTCAACACACTTCTAGAATTATAGAGAAAATGGGAACTTAAAAATTGTTTTTCCTTCTCCTTTCTCAACTTAATTGGTTTATGAGTTTGAGATGCTTACGCTTAAGACTTGACTGACAAACTATATACGTTTAACGCGAAAACGCTTAAACGAAATACCGGTTAACACGAAATAACACAACGGTTCCGACAAACTGTGTATTTTCATGCATTTTTTTAATTCTTAACATGAAACGAAAATCGCTTTACACGAAAAGATTTCCCTTATAGAAATGAACTAAATACGGAAAATACCAGCCGCGCAGGCGGGAATCAAGAGGGGTGTGATACGAAAGAGAGGTGGTTTCACATGTTTCGTAGAAAGGAAACTAACTTGGCTTTGAAATTCCCTAGGAATAGCCTGTTACATGAACCCATTTTGTTTATCCAAGCTACTTTCATCCTCCACCCCTACAAACACCACACAAAAACATCTCATCTCGCATCAGTTGGCTTTGGAATTCGGTGGCGAGTACATCGTAGTGTGAGTAAAAATCGGTGCGTTTAGCTCCCCCATTTTTTCTTTTCTATTTTAGAAGAACTTTTTTATGAGCACAATGGCAAAGAGCTCAGAGGTGAAGCAAACTGCTATTCCGTTTAAAATGAAGATGGAGGTTCTTAAGGCTGTTGATCAAAAACAGAAGACGGAAACCGAAATTTGTACAGATTTTGATATTGCTAAGTTTTGTACTAAATTTCAGTTAAAGTTCTTTTGAATGTTTTTGTTTTATTGATTTTTTATTAAATACACGCATATATATATCTATGTAAATAAAATGAACCCTAATAAACATAATTTTCTTGAATATATGTTTTTTTCCCTTTCTTTCTTCTTCTTTATTTATTTATTTTTTTTGCAATATCCTTTAACACAAAATTCTTTTAACACGAAAAAATATTTCAGTTCCCTCAGTTTCGTGTTGAACGATTTTCACTGTATTTTAATTGATTGAATATTAACGTCGCCCTGTTCAGCTACACGAGGGTTTTTGGCGGCGGACCACGTCATTTTGAACCATGGTCAAGTGACGTGGACGACACCTGAGCTGGCACCCCTCTCCTAACTACCACACCACACCAACGGGAGGACGTTTGAGCTCTCGACAGATTTAACGTGCATCGCTGCCCTACACGGCGGGTCTTTAGTGGTACTGGGCTCGAATTCGTGACAAGGCAAGCCACGATTTGATATCTATACCACTCGGCTACCGCGGCCACTTACTGTATTTTAAAGAGTATTGTAAAGCGACTCGAATTCCTCACTTTGGATTCATAGAGTGGGGTTTCTACTCTGGTGTTCCCCTCGTCATTTGAGCATAGCTTAAAATTACGCGACATATTTGGTTTAGGCAAGACCTTGAGTCGGGTAATATAGGCGCATGGAAAAACATTCCATAGATGAACAGCTAAGAAATATTGAAGATAAATTGAAGAATAGTCCTTGTTGCTCCATATTCCACATCAATCAGTCAGTTGGAGTTAATATTATGACTCGAACCAACCCGGAAACTTTAACTTTCTGAATCCACTTTAAATAAGATCTCTTATGAAAATCCAAATAACAACTCTATTATTTGATATCTTGCACAAGCTAAAATTATGATCCTGATTCTAGTGCGCCGTCTGTATTTCTAGAAGTCTGAACTTTGATCTGTGACACTCACATTACAGTTTTCGTGTATAGAAATCCACTAAAAGCTGTTTATCATTTAGTAGTCTCTTTAAGACGTGGTTTCAATAAATTTGTCAAAAGTCTCCGGCCGTAGGTGACCTTTCACTCCATTGTCTGCACAAAAACAAGAATTCAGCCCGACCCAACGCTCGGAAGTTGTCCAGCCAGAAATTGTGAAACCGTGTTTTGTTTCGAATCAAAGTCATTAATAAATTCACAATTTGCGAAAAAAAAATTCTTATCCGAATTTGGGTTTGACCTCTAATAATTTGAGCGCGAAAAAAGGAAAAATTTGTTTTTCAAGGGCAGCCAATATGATGTAAAAGAATCAATTTTATTTTTCTTCATTTCGTTTCGGAGCTCTCAAAAATGTCGTCGGCTTCGAGTTTCCTCTCATTGTATACACACTTTCGTTTTTTTTTTTTGTTGTCTCTCCCCTCCATCTGCGAATGAGGAAGTTTGATGTTACGCGTACATGGGGGAGGTTCAAAAGGGTGAAGAGGATGATACAAAAGGATGCACCACACAACTGTTCTATCAAGGTACAAGATGGTCAGGAAGGAAACCTTGCTCCTCTCTGTGTGTCTGCTGGCAGGTGTCTGTTGGGCTGATATTGGTAAGAGGGTCGATTTTCTTTCACTAATTTTTATGTAACTCTATTTCATATCCGTAGATTAGATTTTATAAATATTTTAACGCTGATATCCGCGATGCATTTGGGAGGAATTATTCTTCTAACATACCCACACATATGCCTTTCCTCGATAGATGTGGCGAAGAACTTTTTTTTTATGGATATAAAAAAGTACTCATTAAATACTTTGAAAATTTTTTCTTGCTTCTAATTTTAACCTGATGTGTTGTTTTTTATTTGAAAAATTTTATCTCGCGATGCTAAATTTGTTTTGATAAATAAACTATGCTGGTCATATTTTACGTCAAATAAGTTCTTTTAATGATTTTTTATTCCTTTTTAAGTTGCTTCATTTAAGAGTCAGTTCGAGATTTAATATTTTTCTCTTATCTCTATACTTCATTTTTGAGTGGGGCTGCGGTAACCCAGTGGTCAAGGTATCGGATTATGGCAGGCATGTCAGGAGTTTGAGCCTGGTACCGCTGAAGACCCGCCGTGTAGAGGAGCCGATGCACGTTAAATCTGCGGAAGTTCAACCGTCCTCCCGTTGGTGTGATGTGGTAGTTAGGAGAGGTGGTGCCAGCTCAGGTGTCATCCTCGTCACTTGACCATGGTTCAAAATGACGAGGTCCGTCGCAAAAAGCCCTCGTGTAGCTGAACAGTGCGGCGTTAATATTCACTCACTCATTTTTGAGTAGTATATCTGTGGCCGTGGTAGCCTAGTGGTTAGGGTCACGATCTCGTGGACAGTGTATCACGAGTTCGAGACTTTTGTGCCACTGAAGACCAGCCGTGTAGGGGACTGATGCGTGCTAAATCTAGTGAGGCTGAAAGATTTCCAGTTGGCGTGAGCGATTATTAACGTCGCACTATTCAGCTGCACAAGGGCCGTTGTCGACGGACCTTGTAATTTTGAACCATGGTAAAGTGATGAGGATGACGCCTGATCTGGCACCCCCTCTCCTAACTAATACACCATGCCAACGAGAGAAAGTTTGCACCTCGACAGATTTAACATGCATCACCCCCCTTACACGGCGGATCTTCAGATGTACTGGTTCGAACTCATGACACACCAGCCACGAATTCGTTACCTTGACCACAAGGCTACCGCGGCCACCTCACGTTGGGGATGTGTGGCAGTTAGGAGAGCAGGTGCCAACTCAGGTAGAGGCCTTATCACTGCATCGAGTTCCAGAATAACAAGATCCGTTACCATTAGCCCTCGTGTTTCTTTATACAGTGACGTTTATTAACACTCCCTCACATGTATTGTATATTTTGGAAGTGTAAATGTGTGCTGCTATATGCTAAATCTGTAGAAATAAAGTTTTCACGTTAGTGTGATGTGGAAGTTTGGAGAGAAGGTGCCTACTCATGAGTAATCACTTGATCATGGGACAAAAGTGCGAGGTCAATCGCTAATAGCACTTCGGTAGCTCTTTTGAAGGCGCGCGCGCGACTTTATTAAACGACTAATCCAACTTACGTTGATCTCCCTAAATTTAGGTCAATAAATGCGAATGTATTTCAGTATTCGTACAAGTTATACTCTGCAATTCAGTTACATAGTCACTAGCGCTGATTGCGATGTCCGAGTCTGGATTTAGGTTTAGACACATTAGAGAGTTTAACAAGTTTTTCTATTGGAATCTTATTTCTTCCATTTATATTTAAATGTGTCTAAATTCTCTCAAGCTGAGCCCTATAAATTCATTTTTTGTAGAGGTAAAATAGTTCTCAACTTCTGAATCTGCGCGAGTCTTTAGAGTACAGTTTATGTAGATCCTTTCTTTGTTACTTTCTATTCAAAGAGAACCCCTAGAACTGTTCAAAAGGCTGACCAAAAGAACAAAATGAATGTTCATTATACCAATGTCAAAACCATTTCGAACATCATCCCTTTTCCACTTCCTAAACTTTCAAAAATGAATGGATTGTTTATTAAAGCTCCTCATAAAATCAACCCAAGGTATACTACTGAATCTTAACGTCGCCCTCTTTTGCTACACGAGGGCTTTTGGCAACGGACCTCGTCATTTTGAATCATGGTCAAGTGACGAGGACAATACTTGAGCTGGCATCCTTCTCCTAACTTCCACGCCACACCATTGGGAGGACGTTTGAGCCTCGACAGATTTAAAATACGTCACCCCCTTACATGTCGGGTCTTCAGCGGTTCTAGGTTCTAACTCATGACACGCCGGACGCGAGTCTGTTACCTTGACCACTAGGCAACCGCTGCCATCCAAGGTATACTATATATATATATATATATATATATTAATGTCGCACAATAAATCAACACGAGGGTTATTGGTACCGGAGCTCGTAATTTTGAACCTTGGTCAAGTAACGAGGACAACACTTTAGCTGGCCTCTCCCTCTTCAAACTACTACGCCGCACCAACGGAAGGACGTTTGAGCCTCGACACACTTAACGTAAATTGGCCTCCTCTACATGAAAGGTCTTCAGTGGTTCCAGGACTTTTTCTCGCGAAACTCTAGCCACGAGTTCGTGACCATAACCACTGGACCACCACGGTATAGTAGCCTGTAGCATTTTCTAATGACACTTACATCAAATGGAAATTATAAAAAATAAATACCCCTGGATGTGTGTGTGTGAGATTTTCCAAGGATCTATTGTGCAGATCCATATCCCTGTGACGTGAAGAAACGTGGATGATTTTCCATTTAAATATTGATTAGTTATTATTAAGTGGAAAAAGATGCTAGTGTAAAATTTTTATAAAAAAATGAAGAGGATTCGTACAGTAGATAGTTTATTGAAAGAAATAGCGGCAATTTTTCTTTTATGGTGGAGAACTTTTTTTCAGGTATTAAATGCTTTTAAAATAATAAGAAAACATAGTTGTCTTCTCGAATGAAAGAGTTCAATGTTATTCTGTAACCATTGATAAGGTTGGGTCCAAAAATATATAGCTACAGCTGTATATGAGATTACTTGATTCTATTTCATTGATTTTTCAACTGTGTACTTTTATGATCGGTATGAGTGATGCTTATACATTTTCTTGTAACTTTATAGTTTTTTAAAAAAATTTCTTTCAGAGTTATATATTTGATTTATCCCGAGCTCAATATATTTTTAAAAAACAATTTTTATTTATTTTTATTTGTATATTGTACCTCTTATATTCTATTTTTGTTTGTTTAACGAAAACCTACCATTCCCTCTCCCCTCTTTTTTCATTTTTTTACATCTCTATTTTTTAATTATAAAAATTAGAATAGCATTTTAACCGTATATCTATTACAAAAGTTATACAGTTGTATTAATACAGTATGTGACATATAGTTCATAAATTGGTTAATTTCAAAGACGGCCTCATAAAATAGTGCATGACTTGGTTGATATCGTTTGAAAACTTTTTCAAATATTCTTTTTTTTTCTTCCTTTTTTGATTGTTTGTACAAAAAGCTAGCAAGAGATTCACCAATCCGAAGATAATAGTGTCACACCAAATCGGCTTACTCAATACCTATAAAGTAATTTATATAAAATTATTACTTTGCAGGATTATATGGAAAACAATGTCAAATTCATCAGAGCCTCATCAATAAAAGTTTATCAGAAAGGCAGTTATTTTTAACACCCTTTTATAAGTTTCATTTGTATGTAATGGAATCTTTGAACTCAATTTTTACCCACTTTAAAAGGTTTAAGACAAAACAATAATTTAATAATTTTCTTCCACTGCCCTGATCAGAGAGGATCATTAGGACTAACGATTTCCCATTTTCAGATCCCATTCCGTATCTGTCGACTAATTCCAGATCCCATTCCAGATTTGGCGACTAAACGATTAAGTTACAACTTAGTTCGATTAACAATAAAAGTGTATTTTTTAGTTTTTTTAAACTCTAATTTATTCTTTTAAAAACAGTATTTAATTTTTCAATACCCTCGTGTATACTTATTTTGTACAGTTCACGTTTTATCTCAGAACATAAGAGAGGAAAACAAATGACATCCACAGAATTATCGTTAGAAATATATTTTTTAATGAATTTCATCCTTTTTGTATTAGTCAATTTAAAACTGGGATCTCATAAAAATGTTAATATTTGAAACATTCACTTTTTAAATATTCATTTATATAATTTATAAATTATGGGCAGTTTTTCTCATACCTTTAACTTGACTCATCACCGCATCGAAATTGCTATTAGAGCTAATGCTTGAAGGAAATTAAATTCTGGTTATGATAGAGCAAGGGTCGGCAACGTATGGCACGCATGTCACATGGGGCACGCAGTACAGCTCTACACATTTGTCAATTTTTGAGTGGATGGTAGTTGATAAATTTGTAATGGACTTTTTTTTTTTTATTTCACAAACATCTTCAGATTTATGGATATTTATGGAATAACGAAAAAATCTGAAAGACAACTCTAAAGATAAATTTACAGATGTATTTTTTTATGATAAAAATATCTCTTTAAATGATGCAAAATTAATATATAATAAAACTGTAATTCTATGTTATTGTATTCTCTAACACTGCATGCATTATCGCGGGAATCGAATTGTTTCAAAAATGTCCTACTGTGTGACATGCTCAATCCTATTGGTAGATTGGATCGGCACACCACAGCTGGAAGGTTGCCGACCTCCGTGATAGAGTATTTAATTAGCTTAACTCATATAGGTAATTAACTTTGAGAAATACTTATTTGACTAGGTATACTATTTTATTTACCCACCTAACCGATTTTCCTTATTATAAGTATCTCCTAAACTTAAAATCATTTTAAAGTTTGCAAAATTCTGCTTGAAAGTTTGTAGGATTTCTGAATTATTGAGATTTCACAAAAATGGGTTTTACAATAAATGTAATGACCAAAAATAAATAAAATAAACATCTCAAATATATTCGGTATGGTCGTGGTAGCCTAGTGAGTGAATATTAACGTCGCACTGTTCAGCTACACGAGGACTTTTGGCGACGGACCACGTCATTTTGGACCATGGTCAAGTGACGCCGATGACACCTGAGCTGGTACCCATTCTCCTAACTACCACACCACACCAACGGGAATACGTTTCAGCTCTCGACAGATTTAGCGTGCATCGTGGCCCTATATGATGAGTCTTTAGTGGTACTGGGCTCGAACTCGTGACAAGGCCAGCCACGATCCGATACCTTGACCACTCGGCTACCGCGGCCGTCGTGGTAGTCTAATGGTTATGATCATGAACCCGTCGCCTGAGTGTCACGGGTTCTAGTCTTGGTGTCACTGAAGATCCGACATGTAGAGGAGGCCGATGCACATATTAAATATGCCGAGGCTTAATGTCCTCTTGGTGTGGTGAGGTAAATAGGAGAAGGGGGGGGGCACTCGGGTGTTATCATCGTCACTTGACCATGGTCCAAAATTACGTGGTCCGTCACCTGTAGTCCTCGTGTTGCTTCTTTATATTGCGACGTTGATATTACTCTCTCTCTCACTTAAATATTCGGTAACATGAAATTGTCCTTAATATACTCTCTTAAAAGTATTACTTTTTAATTCTTTAAAACAATACTTATAATTTTTTGCAATAAAAACATACCTTCATTTTTTTTTTTTTATGTAGGTAATTTTATACTTTGTAGAAAATTATTTTAAATTTTCTTTTATATAAATGCACTTGGAAAAAATTGATTCAAGATTTAGTTTTAATTCTAAAAAACGGTTAAAGGAACAGTATTATATAACAATGTATTATTAAATGTAGTTAAGAAAAATAAAACGTATATTTTAACATGCCGATTGTTTTTAGATGTTTGGATTCTTTGTATTGAAATTTTAAGAATTTCAACAACAACAACAACAAAATTCATGCAATTCTCTCTCAGTATTTAAAATTAAATTATTCACAGAAAATATTCAAAATCAAAATTACGACCATACACAGATATCGATAAGTCTCAAGTGTCGTATATCAGCTTTTAAATATTAATTATCGATTTACATATCAATAGGGTTTTTTTAAAGCAATATATATATATATATATATATATATATATATATATTGAAATGTATTATTTTTAATAAGAATAAAAAATGAATTGTATTGTATAAAAGTAAAATGAAATAATAAAAGCATTAAAGTAAAAATAACAATTGAAGAAAGCTTTGTTAAAAAAATATATATATATATCAATATTTTAAAATATCAAAGGCCTTGTATAGATTAAGTTGTTCAAATTCATCCTATGGATGGTCCCCTAACAGTTTTCCTCGGATGTCTTTGAAATCAATTTTCGATTTAGAAATCTATTTGAAAAAGTGACCATTTAGAGCGGAGGTACTCAACCTTTTTTTCTGCTGGGCCGCATACATATGTCAGCCATTTCACGTGGGCCGCATGCATATGCTAGCTATTTCACTCGGGGCGCAACATGGGAAGGGGGGAGGGAGAAATGCTTTTGGACCAAGATAACATTGGAAATTTAAAATTTGGAAAATTGATCAAAATATTATAACTCCTGTCTCGCTTTTTTAATTATTAATTTTAATATTTTTTTATTTTTGTCTCTAACACACTAAACTAAAAGAAGTTAAGAAACACTCCTTCACCATTTTTGCAGTAAACGGTTTCATATGATTATCAATAATGTAACAAACTCTCTTTATTGGATGTTTTTGTTACAGTTGTGACATTACCACTGACAAAACACTTTGTTTTTGTTTCAAAGAATATTCAATGTAAAACCTATTCATCACCTCTTGAAAGAGATCTTTGTGGCCGCGGTAGCCGAATGGTATACGTGTCGGACCGTGGCTTGCCATGTCACGAGTTCGAGCCCAGTACCACTAAAGACCCGCCGTGTAGGGCAGCGATGCACGTTAAATCTGTCGAGAGCTGAAACGTCCTCCCGTTGGTGTGGTGTGGTAGTTAGGAGAGGGGGGTGCCAGCTCAGGTGTCGTCCACGTCACTTGACCATGGTTCAAAATTACGTGGTCCGTCTCCAAAAGCCCTCGTGTTGCTGAACAGTACGACGTTAATATTCAATCAATCAATCATTGAAAGAGATCTTGGATGAAAAGTGTCATTGAATGTGTGTGTGATTCTTGTTTATTGGTATTTTTTAAATACACTTTCGAGACAAATCAAATAAGTACTGTGATCCCTGTTGGTTTTCACTACAAAACAGTCAACTCCAATTTGTTTGAATATTTTTCGCTTGCAAGGTATGAAAGATTGTTAAAAATTACTTCCACCCATAAAATATTCGCTACACCACTGTTGTCTGTCATCACTAACCATAATTGTTACAAATAAAAAAAGAACATCAATTCACAGCCGTACGACATCGACAACAAAAAAGCAAAATTGATATATTTGATTTCTTGTCAAAGAATTTCCCACCAAATTTTTAATACATTGTTCTTGAATAAGTGAATTTCTCACAGCAATGGGTCATGACCGGACCACTTAAAAAGGCTCGGTGGGCCGCAGGTTGAGTATCGCTCATTTAGAGCATTTTCTACTAAATTTATTATTTTTTTGGTGCGGTGAGGGGAGCTTTTTGTTAAAGGAAAAAATCCTTTTTAGAAACTACGAAATCAGCTTAATTTCGGTTCTTTTCCTTCAGATGCTGTGATAGAGCCTCCTCCTCCGAGCAGAGAGCTGAATGTGGAGAAACTTGACTACTACGTCAACACAGATGAAGGCAAAGCAATTCTCTTTTCAGAGTTTTTGGTCAGTGTCCATGCTCTCAGTAGTACCGTTACACTTATTTCTATTCCTTTCATATCATAGGGGAATCTTTCTGTCAGTGATTTTGATTTGGCTCGTCCAATTTTTAAAAACATTGATAAAATTTATCAAATCATTTATTATTTAAGATACATTGTGCTATTTAGATAAGAATGCTGAAATTTAGAATATGATTCTTTTATATAAAAATAGCATTGTTGTGTTTTATATAAATGTAAATGGTTTATATAAATGTAAAATGTGTGTGTGTTCCTCATTGGCGAGAATTTTAGGTCGGCAACCAAAATAAGTTGCCAAGTTTTCTATTACATATATTTCTGTCAGATTGATAATAAAAACATAACTTTTGGCTTATGTGAAGGCAAAAAAAAAATGATATAATGAATAGTTTTTTAAAAAAATAGTAAAAAAATTTTTACCACAATTACTAGATTCGAAAACGCGATGCCTGTTTGCTGCAAAGCTCAATAGTTACAAAAGAAAGTGTCTTAAAAACAACCTAAGTTTTCGTTCTGTATCTGAAATTATTTACACAAATTTATGGAACCATATTTATTCGCAATTACATAAATGAAGTAAAAAAAAAAAAAAATTCGGAGAATTTTTTTTTACTTAAAAAGTAAAAATAAAACACATTCGTGATTGTTTTTTCTTTAAAATTCTTTTCGAAAATTTTCAGCATTACTAAACACAGAAAACATTTCTAAAATTTAAAAAAAAATTACTAAAATCAATAAATTTAAATAGGAACTATCTGAAAATGAAAAATTAATCAGAAATCCTTATTCCACTAAACAGAAAAATTTGAAAATTCGAAGTAAAAGAATAATCAAAATTTATATATATATATATAATTTTATGTATATATACATAATCATATATCAGAGTGCGTAATGGCTACTAGAATTCTTAATTCCGTGTGGAGGTTACCATAAACAAATATACATCTTTATCAAACATCGCTAAACAAGAAACGATCGCCAATGGGGACAATATGGCATCTATAAAAGATAGGTATCGGTATATTGTTATTGATATCCATCAAAGAAGTGTTTAAATGAATGAAAATGGAAAATGAAACATGATTTGTAAAGTTAGACCTTTAAACATTGCAAGAGTGTAAATTTTGACGAAATGTTTTTATTCTTAGAGCATCAAAGGTGGCAAAAGAAAACCCTGGACTGAAGCTGAGAAACCAGAAAATTTGCCCAAGAATCGATATGACGATCTGCTTGCCTGTAAGTGTTTCTTCACACGCTAAGTTATTTAACGTAAAAATAAATATGCTTAAGCCTTATCTCCCCTACTACTCTAGAAAAGGATGAATGTATGAAAGAAATATAAGTTGTGGTTAGAAATTTAAACATGAACTTACCAAGTTATTTAAACATGAAATGTTTTATGATCATAAACTTGTGCAATGTTGCAGCTTTCATAATAATTTTTTTCACTGCTAATCTTCTCGATTTTTTTAATACTCTTCTTCAAAAATCTTGATACGCGATAAAAATATCTATTATTCCTTTTTTTTTCAATTGTTGAATTTAGACTAAACATCTTACAAAAACTTCTGCAATATCAGTATATTGCTTAAGATATTTATATTATTATTATTCATGATTTAGATTCTAGTATTATATTCGTCATTTAGTATCTTATAAGGGTAATAATACTGTTGCAAATTTGCGGAGGGGGGTGGCAGCAGCCGACAACTCCAATTATATAAATAATTACAGATTTATTAGTGGACAAGGCAGAACAGTTGGCTAAATCAAGACAAATCGCCGTATATACAAAAAAAAATACTATAATAGATTATTTACAATTGCGCAAATCGCAATCGTTACAAACAAGCTTAATAACGTTCCAGAAATGGATCAATAGAACAGTTCCTCTAGCAGAAAAACTCAGACAGAGATAAAGTCTCTTTCTTATTGCAGTCAGCGCACTACGCACTTTCTTCTGAACTGTTATAAAATAGCCTCATGTTTTTAAATAGCCTCATGGAATTTTCCAAAAGGGTTGATCCCAGAGACTTCTCGATGGTTTCTTGGTGACAGTATATTTTCGGGAATTTTTTCCCCCTAAAGGTGATAAAGTCCCCACTCGGAAAACCCTACTGACAGTCTTATTTTTCACAATCAAGCTGACAGGTTGTCACAAACTTATTTTTCAAGCTGGGAGGCGAATTTCGCCTGTAAGAGTCAATTTTCCCCACAAAAAGAGAGTTAGTGTAGGGAAAGTAACATGCGTGGCGTGTTTTGATATTAAATTCTATCAGAATAATATATTTTTTTAAGGATTCTTTTTGTAATTATTCGATGTCTTTAATTGTTTGATTATAATTGCTGATATATATATTAATTATAGATTTTATTTCACAGGGTATCATTAATTTGGAGTAAATTTGGGTTTTACACGTTTTAATAACCATACACAATTAAAGAAAAAACTTTCCTTTTCAAAACTTTCATTCATACATATATGCTTCTAAAAATGTTTTGTTCATAGTAAGTTCTTTTTTAAAAAAGTTACATAAGTCTCTTTAAAAAAAATTGTTTTTCAACATGACCTTTTCATCAATTTTTTTCTTTTTATTTGGCTTGAGTAATTTATTTCTTTGAATCCATCCATTAGCAAATCCACTCACTATAAAGGAATTTTCTGCATACACAATATCTAATGTGTTAAAAAAAAGAATTATCGAGTTTAAAAAAAGGGAAAATGTACTATGTACTTTTTTCATAGTTACAAATATTTCTTGACTTTTTTGAGTTTTCTCGCACTTGTTTATACTATATTTGAAACAAAGCTATGAAAGATTCATTCAGATTAATATAATCTAACATGTTAGATTCTTACAATAAAAAATAGTGGTTCTTTTTAAATTCTAAAAAGAATTTCAACATGTAGAATGTATGAAATTTCGCCAAATAATGTTTCGAATGCAATGCATGTAATTTTTTACTTATAAAGACGTAATTCATCAATGAATAAAATATTTACTTTTATTTGATTCCTACTATGTAATTACTTTGAAAAATTTCAGATGATGAAACCCGAGTCAAACTGGAACCCAGGTCTTACGATGAGTCAGATTATATCAATGCCAATTATATTGATGTAAGATATTTCATAGAATTTTTGCATTTTCTTTACATTCAATTAAACTATAAAAAAGAAAACTCTTCTATAATGCTTGTTAAGACTGTATTTTGAATCTTTTTTTATTTGGGTTTTTGATATTTTTTTGAATACATTTTTCTAAGCTTAGTTTTCCATTTTTAATTCTAATCCTATTTTGAGTACTAAAATTTTATTTCTTCCATTGTGCATCCATCGTAATTATTTTGGAATGTAAAATCTCTAATAAATTTAAGATTAATTAATGTAATCGATAAATTTGTAAAGACGTAAAAGCATTACATATGATTAAACATGTTTATTATGATTACATAGGAGTAAAATTTTACCTTTTGAATTTTTCAGGGATATCATCGTCAAAAAGAATATGTTGCAACTCAAGGTAATTTTTAAACTTATAAAGCATTCTAAACAGCTAAATTTTAGATAGAATAGATAGATGTTGATAAAATAAAAGCATAACCCGTAGAGCTATTTTGATGGCTACAGGACTGATCCTAGAGTGTCGGCCACCGGCGTGTGAAGACCTACTGTACCACCCCTCTTGAGAATTTTTCATATTTTGACTAATACTTAACGTTGACGTTATAAATTTATCTACCTGTATAATGGTAAAAAGTAAACAGTTAATAAAAATGCAAATAGGCACAAAAATAACTTCTTTCCTCTATTTTGTTTTTCTAAAAGTGTAAAGTTATTATTAAATTGAAAACTATAATTTCTCCCAATACATCTTGGATTTAAACACTCCTATGTCTTAAATAGTATGGACAATATTAGATATTTTCGTAAGGCAACATTTGCAAAAATTATTTCTGAGACGCCTTTATCTATCCAAAATACTCCACCAGTATCACTGACAAACCTTTTCTTAAGGTATTGCCGGTTCTGCCAAGAATTTTCTTACCATTAGAATTACCGAAGAATTTTTCTACCTTCCTATTAAAATTTTCCTAAAGTAGACATCAAAGGACTATGTGGACCAACACACTGTGCCTTAACATTCTATCTTTTTTCAATCTATGCTATGTTATCAGGGAATCGGGTCCTATTTTGATTTTTCAATAACTGTTTAAAATTCAGTATATTTATTCGACTTGTTATAAGTTTTATTTTGAGAAATTTGTAGGAAATTTTGCTTGATTGATAGAACTATAAGAGGCCTGGGCCCCCCCCCCCATTGTTTTGGCCGCATGCGTGCGGTACACACTTGCTAGGATCGGCCCTGGATGGCTAAAGGCTTACACTAATATTTTTAAAAGCACCATAAACATGTAAAAACTTTAAAATAATACGATTGTAAGAAGAGAGAGGGATATATATATTTGTACAGGAGCAATAACTTCACAAAACATAAAAACCGCAGCGACAACAACACGGAAACGAGCGAATGGAACTTAGGACGGACAAAGGTTTCATCTCATTGCGAAAGCCCTGGCCTTATTCAAATTAAAGAAAATTCTGGAATGTTCTAAAATCATGTGACTTAATCGTTGCGAAACAAATGGTCGGATTCGGCATATGATGCAATATTGCGTCAGCTTAAGACAAAAACTGATGCACATAAAAATCACTGCTTATTCCTGATTTTACCAGTAATTAATTTTTTAAAAAAGAATTTCATGAAAAGTTTAGTAGTTCACATAGTTTCCTGATGGTTTAAATTGTTTTTAGTTTTTGTTGTTGCTAATGCCCCTTGTGTGACGGTGTCAGATCGAGATCCACAAAATTCATCTCATCAAAGGGCTAGATGTACGCCTGTCGTTAGCCGTAGCTTTGAGCACCAACAACACAATGAAGTGACAAATTTGGGACGGCTCCACCCCAATTTTGAGGGAGAACACCCTGGAGGTGGTCAGGGGCCTCTCACTTCTCTTCCCTCTATCTCACGAGAGTTGCTGCTCGACGGCTGTTTAGAGTACTCTCATGCCGCAAAGGCACTATACATTTACAAACATTCATGCATCTGAACCTAGACCCTACAGCACAACAGTCAGCGTCACTAACCACTATACCAAATGGGTGGTATAATAGTTTTTAGTAAGATCTGAACGAAGCTGTTTTAAAAAATTTACTTCGTTACTGATAAAAGCAGGGATTTTCATAATTAATTTCTTAAAATATTGTATTCTATTTTCTAGAATCTGTAATAGTATATAGCTATTAATTTATCAAACTACCTGAAATAACATATCCGTATTTATTTCAATAAGTAGCTAAACAATATATTCGCCTTCCAAACAAATACAGTTTTCAAGAGTTTCATACTTCATATTGCAAATTCCTAAGATTTTTCTTATTGTAAACGTTTATAACTGATTGACACCTTATAAGTACATTTTTTGGTCGAGGAAGTTAATAACGAGTTAATAATTTTTCAGGCCAAACTTTTTTAAACAATGATAGTAAAAATATGATTAAAAACAGTTTATTTCATTATTTTTTGAATCTCTATGTGATTTTATCTCAAAAATCTTTTGAAGTAATGTTATCCGTTTATAATCTGAGCAATGCTCGGTGACCGCGTAACCAAGTGATCATAGCCTCGAACTCGCGACCTACATGATTTCTGTCGAATCACGTGTTCGAGTTTTGATTCCACTAAACAATCACAATTTAAGGGAGATGATGTTCATAAATTCTCTCAAATCTTAAGGTCTTTACGATGGTAAAGCAGTTTAGACAGTGATGTGCCAGCTAAGATGCCGTCCCCGTCAATTCACTGAGATTTAAAATTAGATCTTTTTTAACAGAAAAACTTACGGAGAAAAATGGGATATTTTCATGTTTATTTTTCCATTTCAGTTTGAAATTTTTTTTTTGTGAATTCAATGTTCAAGCAATACTCTTCATTGTGAGTAAAATGCAAGAATAAAGTACCCCATTTGTTATCAAATTAGTTATTCCTGTTTCATCAAATCAATGTGAAAAAATATTCGCTTATTAATAAATACAATATTTTTTAACTTATTTAGACCTTAAAGATATTGGTATAGCATCGACTTTGTCTCTTCGCAAATGACATGATATATATATTGATTTTTCTCTAATAAATAGATTTTGAATAGTGAGCAACAGTTCTTAAACAGATTTTTGAAAACGTTTTTTCATTTAAATTTCATGCTTGCTTATGATTTTTAGGGCCTCTTCCAAATACGACTCGTGATTTCTGGTCGATGGTTTGGCAATTGAACATCAAGAAAGTCCTCATGCTTGCTAATTTGCTAGAGCATGGAAAGGTAAGAACGATTTCTTTTGAGTTTTACGACACAAAACTTGTAGTAGGTTTTCAAACTGGATTTTAATG
>BMAV01005186.1:1604653-1629231 GCA_019973955.1 Trichonephila inaurata madagascariensis
GATGTCGAATGGATATGTTCCACCATTACCTCGCAGAATATATATGGTGGCGCTCTCACGGCCATTCGTTTAGCGATGTGGCCTTCAAGGCTTTTTTTTAAAGTTTACACTGTCACGTTGTACCTTTCACTCAGAAAATATCAGCAGTAAGAAAGTAAGTGTTGTTTTTTAATTTCATCTTAAATATATTTGATTAATTTCTGTATTATTTACATATATTTTTATTACGCATCCACCTTGTCCCTCTATATTCACTTGCTGCCACTGTTGGTTTCATTTGGCGCCATCTCGTTCTGTCTTGGCGCTGTTTTCGGTTTGTCGCCAAGGGTGTGGGCTCTCCTAGGATTTTACCGGCGTCGGCAACTTTTAGCAAGCGTGCCAGGTTTGGCACGTGGTACAATTTTAAGGGGCCCTCTACATCATTCTACAAGTTTGTCAATTTTTGAATGGATGGAAATTCATAATTTTAAAATGAAACTTATTGAACTAATATACTCAGAATGATTGAAAGAATTACAAAATTACGTAAAAATCTTGAAGATAACTAACCAAAAATACACGGCTGCTTAAAAATGTCGGATGTCATTGCTGCAGAGATTTAATTATTTGAAGTGAAAATCCCATATGCTCTGCTTTGGACTTTTGGTTCTGTATATCTATAAGAAAACACATTTTTCTCATAAAAAGATTTTAAGTTTGGTAAGAAGTTGTTTCATAACGAAACATTCAGAATCGTGTCAAACTAAAAGTCACAAATTATACCCCTGATGTAACAATATGAAGAGAAGAGGCGTATAAAAAAGGCTCGATATAAAAAATATTTATTTTTTTTATTTAACTATATACTGAAGAAATACTTTTGTATTATTTTGTTTATTTCTTATTTTAATTAATTATGTTTAAAGTACAAATAATATATGTACAATATTCCTGTTTTATTTAAGTTGTTTGTTTTTATGCGAATAAATATCTTTAACCCTCTTTATCTACCGACGGTACTTATAAGTACCACTCACCTTAAAGTTACATACAATAACCATTTTTACGAATATTCTGACTGTACTTAGCAGGAATATTCTTTGAAATACACTCTTCCAAGAACATGTTGCAGCTCGGGTTCTATGTTGACTATTTTAGCGGAAAGGCGAATAGCTTTATAGCAGAAAGTGCGTTTTCCGCTGATTGCGAAAATTATCATTTTTGTCTCGAAAAAATAATTTATGTCAAAATTTAAGTCTCTGATTTTGTTTGTATGTTAATGAAGATCTTAGAAAATGATTTGACTATTTGTTTTAAGTGAACAGTATATATAATTAATATTACAGTTGAATATCTTTAATTAATTAATTAAGTCTAACGGATTAAATTTACCAAAGTTGAGTATTTTGTTTATGTATATTACTTAATTTTCAATGTAGTGATCCAAAAAAAAATATTGGATGAAAAAAACTGCAGAAAATCATAATGCGGCCGATAAAGGGTTAAATGATGCATAATTAATATCTAATAAAACTCTCTAAATATCTGTCTTCCTGACATTCATGCATGCATTGAGGCGGGAATCAAATTATTTCTAATATTTCCTACTGTGCGGCGCTCTGGATCATGTTGTTTGATAGGCTTGGCACACCCACTGCAACAGAATAATAGCCTTTGTTGTTCCGTATACCACAAAACCTGTAGCTGTAACTGTAACTTACAGCTACAAGGTAGCTGGTTTAGAGCATTCTATTATATCCAATCTATTATCTATTATATCCAATCTATTATCTGATATGAGGAGTTCAACAACTGATCTGGCATCTCCCCACATCTACATCAAGTCAGCGGGTTAATCTAACGTTATTCACTACACCGTGCGTGTACAATTTCAAATAAGAGAGCTATTACAGAAAGTCTAGATGTGTCCAAGATTTGAATGATTGTACATTTATTTAATGACTTTTAGTATTTCAAAAATATATGTCTAGATCTTTTTTCTCATAATAAATATTACTTGATAGCTTACTATAGCGTTTGATTTTACAAAATTTCTTCAGGCGTATCGAATGAATATCCTTTTATAAACTTCTATGAGGCTGGTTCATATGAAATTTAAGATTTTCTTCAAGTGTGAATGTTTGTCTACCTGTTTTCGTTATGCTTTTGTTTTCAGCAAAAAACTTGTTATATTGTCCATTTCCAGAGTCCCCTTTCAACGAAGAAGATTTCTTCAAAAGTTTTCCCTTTTGGTATTTAGTTTCTTGAATTTCGGAGGGATATATGAATTCAACCAATACTGAGTAATTTTTTTACGAGGTAGGGTTCAAAAGCTTCCGTATTGAGTCTATAACTTAAAAAACATTATTAATTAAATTGATGAAACATATCCTTCTACGAAATAAGACCCTTGATTAACAACACGCTTTTGCCATCGCTTGTTAGAGTCATCGAAACATTTCTGGAATTCATGTTTAGCCATATTCTTTAATTCAGCCTGCGATGCTCTTTTAATTTCATCTGCAGATTGGAATCGATGACTCTGAAAGTGACGTGCCAGTTCAAGAAATATTTTGAAGACGAAGGGGCCGAGATCAGGAGAGAAAGGAGGATGTGTCAAGACAGTTGTTTTAGTTTTCGCCCCATCGTTGTTTGAAGCAGGTTCTTATGTACTGCCGCAAAAATATTTTCAATGTTTTCAGCGATGCAGAAAGTCTGCGGACATCCAGAGTGTTCGTTGTCTTCGACATGCTCCATTGCCTTCTCTGAAACATCAATGCCATTCAAAAACTTGTGTTCGTGATAATGTATCACTGCTGTACACATGCTTCAACATTTCAAAAAGTCTCCGTAGTACTCTGTCTCATGCGAACTCAAAATTTGATATTTATTCTCTGCTATACAAACGATATTTCTTTCAATCGCTGGTTACTAAATGCAACCGCCTACAAAATGCAACGCTGTGGCAAGAGACTGACCATTTGATTTAGGACTAATCACTTTTAGAAAAGGGAAAGAACGTAGTAACACGGAAAAATTATTGTGGTAGCTCTATTGCAATTATTTTTCACCATGTATGCTCAGTCCGGGAACTTTTGAATCCTACATAGTACATGAAAATAAGCAGAAATAAATTCAGTAGAAGCTGCTCGTAATATAAAAATAATACCGGGTGTTTCTAAAAGAATATATCGGAGTTTTAACGCTTTATATTATTTATCACATATAAGTTACAAGTATAATTCATGCATTGAATGAAAGAGTAACTGAAAGAGTTTTACCTATAAGTTTACAATTTTTAAATGTTAGCCCCATTAATCACACGGTATAAATCAAGTCGATTTGCAAGTTAATTTTAAACTTTTTTCAGTATTTCTGAGGAAATTCTTGAAATAGCCACTTCAATTCTGTGTCTTAAGTCTGGAAGGTCAGCTGGTAGCGAAGGAACGTACACAGAATCCTTTATGAACCCCCTCCCCCAAGATAAAAATCACATGGTGACAGATCGGGTGAGTGAGGAGGCCATGCGATACAAGCTTTATCGCGGGGGGGGGGCTCTTTGTGGCTAATCCATTGGTTGGGTACAGTGATATTTAACCAATCGCGTACTGAGAGATGCCAGTGAGGCGCTGCACCATCTTGCTGCCCAATGAAGTTATATGGTTAACTTTCTTCCAATTGAATAAATAGCCACAGTTGTAGAGCATCAAGATAGGCAGAACCAGTTACAGTTGGTTACTAGTTATAGCCTTGGTTGTCCCGTTCTTTTCCCTTTACGAAGACAGCCAGTTGCTTCAAACTGATGATACCACCTAAGAATGTTATTATCATTTGGAGGTTGACAACCGAACTTAATATGGAACACTCGTTGCACAGTAATAGCAGATTTTGTCTTTGCAAACTGGAGAACACACAACGCTTTCTGTTTACTACTCGCCATTTATCTACTAGAGCGTTGATCGGCGAGAAAGGGGAAAAAATTAGCATACGTTTTGCACATACGCGCGCACATGCTAGCAAACAAAACTGTTTCAGTTGCTCTTTCATTCGATGTACGAGTCATACTAATATGTTATATGTAATGAATACTATAAAGCGTTAAAACTCCGATATTCTTTTAGAAACACCCGGTACTATTAACGATTGAAAAGTGCAGCGTTGGCGGGAAAAATTCAGTGTCAGGTGAATTTTTCCTACTAAGGAACGTGGCACAGCCACGAAACATGTGGGAAAGAAAGCCTCTTCTGTGAAAGCCTTAGAGAAAATGAATCCAACTGTGTTATACTGTATACATTGATGAAATACATGAAAAAGTGAAAATTATGCACCAATCATTCATAAATCGGCACGGCCCAATACTTTTCCATGACAAGGCTCTCCGCAAACATCGTATAAAACAACTGCGAAATTAAATGAATTGAAATAAGAAATTTTGCAGCACCCAGCTTGGTCACTGAAACTTCCCCCAACCGACTTTCATTTTTTTAAAAATATTTAGAGCAGTTATTACGGGCTAAACAGTAAGAAAATAAAGACTGAATAAATCCATTCAGAATGTACTGATGCATTAAAATCTCGATCGGAGAGGTATATTGAAGTGAAGCAAACGGAGCATATTTTGATTACATGAACAGAAAAAAAGATACGCACAGTTTTAAATATTCACTTAAAAATCAGACATTTCATGCGCATCATGTAAGGTATTTCTGCCACCCAGTCGATGTAGTGGTTAGTGACGCTGACTGTTGTACCGTAGGGCCTGGGTCCGAATCCCGGGGAAGGTATAGAAGTTTGTATATGTATAATACCTGTGCCGCATGGGGGTTCTCTAAATATTCGTCGAGCTGCAAGTCCCCTCGAGAGATTGGTGGAAGGGGAAGAGAGTTTGGAGACCTCTGTTCTCCACGTATGAG
This sequence comes from Trichonephila inaurata madagascariensis, assembly GCA_019973955.1. Lineage (NCBI taxonomy): Eukaryota > Metazoa > Arthropoda > Arachnida > Araneae > Nephilidae > Trichonephila > Trichonephila inaurata. The sequence continues at coordinate 1,609,546 of BMAV01005186.1, forward strand.
GTTCTCCCTCAAAATTGGACTGGGAGCCAAAGTGTACTATCGCCTGCAAGGTGCTCAAAGCTGCGGATAACGACAAATATAAACTAGCTCCTCTCCTCGATCTGACACCGTCGATTGGGCAGCATTAAAAACAACAAAGCTTTTCTGTATTTGAACGAAATAAAAAAAATTTAGCAAACCTGGTTTCAAAAAATAAATATTTAACCTGGAGAATGCTATTTATCATATGTATCGATAACAAATGCCTGAAAAGTAGCACTTAATTTGACTTACAGTTAATTCGTATATTTGAATATATATTTTTTTAAAAAATAATTTGAGACGAATTTTTTGAACAAACTTCGAAGCTGAAATGTATGCAACATATCAGTACATATAAACCCAGAGTNTAGTTTTAGAAAAATCCGAAAAAGATTGTTAGGGGGCTATGTATCAAAAATATTTTCAGCAAACGATTAGTTTGCAAAACTCTATGTAGAAATAATTTTTTTTTTCTCCCAGTAAAACAATTTTTAACAATTTTTTTTCTGGTTGGATTTTAGTTAAAATTATCTTTATTACTTTATTTTACATTTATTGAAACTTTAAATTAATGGTGTTAGCCCAAAAATAACACAATAGTTATAAATTTTTTTTCATTTTAAGTTTTTTTTCTAATTGCTAATTTAGTGCAAAACATACATTATTTACAAGTTTAAGTCCCAAATGCTGCTTTTTTGCGATGGAGATTTCCTGGAATAGTTAATGATTGAGAATGCAGTTATTTGTTTTCTATAGTTGCATGTTTGTAGCAAGGAATATTTTAATGGGAAACTCTTCGTTAATATAATTTCACGAATCTGTACTTGAATAGTAACTTTTTTCCAAAACCGGAGTGGTGGTATGGCTATATATATATATATATATATATATATAGTCTTATTCTCTACAAACAAGAGATAAACATCCAACAATATATATATATATATACAGTATACGCGAACCCATAGCTGTCGACCTTAAAGTAGAGGTGAAGGTTCAATCCGTAGTTTCCCAAAATTCGTCATGAAAAATAATGAGAATGCTGTGACTTATTAGTTTGAAGAACTTTAAGTCCTCAATGCATCTTGGTATGGAATTTAGGAGAATACTGATAGTTAAAATATATGGTCCTCGTCCGTGGTTCTAAACTACTGTCTATATTAACTAATAATTTCTCTATAATGGTGCATATTGAAGTCAAAGTATTGTTTTCATTGCTAAGAAATTGTAGACAGTTTTAAGGGCTAATTTTTTTCTGAAAAAATGTCGCTTTTTAAAAAAGTCTAAGGAACAGCGCATTTTATTCGTTTCTATAGAGTTTTCTTTTAAATGTTCACTCTTTTAAAATAGTTGATTTCGTTTCAGGGTTATACTATTGCCATTTCTTTCATTCGTGGGTTTCCATGTACTTGCTTAAAATCCTTCGAGAACTCCCTGTGATACTCCCAGAATTATAAATTTCTGGTTCTAGTACGGTAAAAATTCGCTCTTTTAGGAAGCTGCCTCGCTTACCTTTTTATTTGTATCTAATACGAATCCACACCATTGATCGTATTACTTCTTTTTAAGTAGCTTCGCAGTTGTTTGGGGGAAAGCATAAGCATATTTTTGCCATAATTATTTTTTTCCAAATTTCTTTTGGATGAACTGTTTTCTAAGGCTCCCGTTAGATGGCAGCAGCATCGTTGCTATCCTACTGTGGAAAAAAGCATTTTCAGTCAAAATATCAATTTTTAAAATTTAACGTTGAATTAAAATAGGTTTCTAAATCTATTTGTGAAATATATTTCTACGTGTTAAATAACTTAAGTAATTTACTGTTTTCATTGAATGTGGTATTCCTTTATTGTATTTATTTTTCACAAAATCAAAAATTTTCGGTAATTTACTCTTTACTCTCAAAACTCTTAAGTTATGCATTGCGACATGGTGTAACGGAGAAAATTAAGCCCCAATTCCGAAACGGCAGATTTTGACTTTTATATTTTATGAAGGGGTTAAATATATACTTGGTGTCAGTCAAGCTTTAGGCCCCCTTGGAATCCTGGGGATTGCCGGTGTGTATGTTACGCCCTGGGACGTAGCTGCCGCCGTACCAGCCGTATCAACGATAGGGGGCCCCCCAAGCTACAGGGGCCCCAGCGTGTCAAACTACAGTCCCATTTAACAAGACTTCCATATCTAAAAGAGGTCCCCAAAGGAATTTTGATACCGGGCCCCCTCAGAGCTATCTACGCCAGTGGTTACGCTACTGCATTGCGAACTTGAATAACATGAAATTTTGTACGAGTATTAATATGAATTCGATTAAGATTAACTCTCCACATTTTGAAAATTGCCTTCATTGTTTTTTAAATTGATAGTTAAATATGCCAGTTGTGGTAAATTTTGAAGATTTTTTTCTTGTGTTTCTGAAGCAATCCAGCGCAACAATGTTTTGAATGCAATGGCAGTTTCACATAAGTGTCATTCCCTTGAAAAGAGAGGTTTCTATATCTTAACACACAATAAAATGCACAGAGTAATGATATGTTGATTTGAAATTGAGTTAAGATACATTGCACGGGGTTATAGCTTTTTTGGGTTGTAATGTACAATTTCAATACACAAAAACAATTTAAAAATTTGCATATAATTTACATATAATTTTAAGTTTTTAGATGTATTCAACCTCATATGTTTCAAATCCTTTTTTTTTAAAAATATTTTCAAACAAGTAATATAAAAAAAAATTTGTAAGTCAATTCCTACTTAGATCAACAAAAATATTTTTTATTTTAACTACTTTTTATTAAATAGTTACAATTAATATAAATATGTATATACATAGGACAGAATCACAGCATTAAGTGGTAATTAATTTTTATTAATTATCATTAAAGTACCGTATTGCAATCCAAAACAATCGTGTATATAAAATTTCAGTTCAACTGAATGCTTTAAAACGTGTGAAAAAAAAACCTTTTCAAGTTTTGACACAAGTCGCCAAAAATGATGCCAACGTGGCTGTATTTGTAATTCTTTAAATAATTTGTTTTAATCAATGAATTTTTTATAATTAGAATTAAATTATATATATTGAATTGTCATCCAAAATAATCCTGTATATAAAATTTCAGCTCAATGGAGCGCTTTAAAATGTATTTTATTAACGATTGAAAATTCCACCAAGATAAATAAATAAATAAATATACAGAGACTGTAAGCTAATAGTAGGAATTGAAAAAATATATTTGTAGGATAGTACATTAAATAGTTTCAAAGCATGATTATTTATATTTTAAAAGTCCTTTGTGGAACTTCAAATATCTTTCAGCAGCGACATTTTAAACTACATTGAGATTTTTTTCTAATTTTTAGATTTGTGATTTCTTTCTAGCAACAATTTGAGTAGAAAATTGTAAAAATTTGCAAACCAAATCTATTTATTTTAAATGAATTGGATGTTTTAGTATGAAATTCATATGTAAAAATTAAAGTGGACAAAAGGTTCTTAATCAAACCAAAAATGCTCGAATGATAACCTAAAAAATCGATACATTTACATATTAATCAAAATAAAATGAGTATTTACGAGCAATTGCTGGAATTAATATTTTAAACTTCATGCTGAAGAATATATATTTTGCTGTGAACGGGTATTAAAAGTAAAAAAAAATTTTTTTTTAATTCTCTCTAAAATGTTTTCTTTTTTTATCTTTATTGTATCTCTTTTTCCAGATAAGCCTAGGAAATACCGAGTATTTCAGTTATATTTATACAATTGACTATTAAATCCTTCCCTTGGAGTCATCCAAAATTGTTCAAAATGTTATTTAAAAATGTAACCTTATTTAAAATTTTTTTACCCTCCTATGCCGAATATCGTATTTTTCAACTCATCCGACGAACATGTATACCTTGCTAGTAAACTTATAAAAGTGATTAGAATGGCATAAAGGAGTTTGAATGGAATAAAAAAATACAGATGCTGTTTGTTGAGTAATTATATTAAGCCATCTATTTTTATCCCTGATTAGATACTATTTTTAATGATTATGCTAAAAGAAGATAAAAATGTAAATCATTAGATTGATGACAGTAGTGTTTTTAATGAAAGCACGTTATGAGATACTTTTATTATGCATGTAAACACAAGTACCGTAAAATCCGGCGTATAACGTGCACTTTTAACACAAAAAATCTCGAAATTTACGGGTGCGCATTATACGCCGCGTATAAAAGTAAAATTTTTTTTTTTAGTTTTTTTTAAAGAAAGATAAGCATAGAAAAAAATTAGACTTCTATAGCTTTCGAAATGCTTTTTATTTAAAAGAAATGACATTCCTTATGCATTTAAAGGGTGTTTGTATTAGAAGTAGACTATTTATTCTTAAGCTTGGAATAATACCTCGATAAATGACTTCAAAACATAAGAGAATTGAGAATGTACATTTCAGGTTTCTTCTTAAAAAAAAATGGGGTGCGCGTTATACGTCGAATATACCTAAAAATTAAAAAATGCCGTTTGAAGATATAAGTGCGCATTTTACGCCGGATTTTACGGTATTCATGTGACATTTTGGTAAGTGGTAATAATGCGCTATTGTTTTTTTTTTGTTTTTTTCTTTTCATAATTACGATCATATAATTTTTGTATTACTTAGCAACAAGTTATATTGGTTTTTAGTAATTGAAAAGAATAACTTGTAACCGCGTTTTTGTTTCTAATACAAAGTAAAAATATTTAACAATAATAAGAAGCAATCAGTAGTTAATAATTAACGCAATTTTCCATACGTTATGAAAAAAAAGTACGATGAAAAAATTTGACCATTTTACCAAAAAAAAAAAAAGAAAAAAGGAAGATGAGAGAAAAGCATCCTCCTAATCTCTATCCCTGTCAAAATCGCTTTTGGTCAAAAAACTCTTACATCAAAAGCACACACACACACACACGTGCTGTACATTAATCTCTGTGGTGAATTTATCAAACAAGATGGCGATGCATTCATGATAACACTCGACAATTTCTGTTGCCTCTTTTTTTTTCCTCATATTAGGTAACTTATAAACATCTTCGATTTTACGGGGAATCAAATCCGACATAGTCTTATATAAAGATCCTAACTCGATACAATGAAGTCTGTTCAGGACAGGAGGAAAAAGCTTTATTGTAATTAGGGGGCTGTCAACAGCAATTGTAAGGAAATTTTATCGTGGGCACATGGTCCTGTCGAATAATGCAGTGACGTCAATCGAGATGGCGTATTTCAAATCCTGCATGACACAATGATATATAAATCGGGTTGTCTTGTACCGAATCAAAGTGTTTATGAAGTGTGATGTCACTAAATTGTAGTCCAAGATAAATCCCGAGCTTATGTAACGGAAAAGATATATGCGGCTAATCAAACCGGAACTGTGAGTTCCTACTATAGGATATTGTGTTATTTGTATCCTTATTACAATTAAGATTTCCTGTATGTAAAGGAAGATGATTTTAATCTTCAATAGAAATAAATAGGCAAAACAAACCACATATTGTTTCTTAATGTTAATTAGCAGTATTTGTAAAACGACGAAAAAAAGCAACTAGGTACATGCTTTTCGTTTATAATGTTTTAGAACCACGATAGTATTGGTGTGGAAATAGTGACAAGAAAATTGAAAAAACAAGATCGAATGGTCAAATTAGCTCTTATGGATTTGGGAGAATTCAGATTTCCAAATCTACCGACTTTTGAGGCTTATCTACCCTTTCACTCCCTTCTCAGTTTTGGGTGTAATAGCTGAGTGGTCATAGTCGTGAACTCGTAGTCGGCGTTGTCGAGTCGTGGGTTCGAAACATAGTGCCACCGAGGATCCATTGTGTAGAGCAGGGGTACTCAACCTTTTTTCTCGCCGGGCCGCATACATATGGCAGATATTTAACGCGGGTCGCAATATGAGGATTAAGGGGCAAAACATTATAAGACCAAGACAATATTGGACACTTAAAATGTGGAAAATTGATCAAAATATTAAAGCTCATTTTTGACTTTTAATAATATATTAATCTCAATCAAAAACATAAAGAAAAAATTTCGGCTTTATGCATTTTTTACCGAGTTATAGTGTAGTTTCGGTACCCTTTCATCCATGGTCAAGCTCCTAGTTTGCATTCTACTGTCATACAAACATACTGCTATGCCGTTCGATAATTAGATTTTTTTTTTCCTTTGACAAAGTCTCTCTTAATTTTATTTCAAATTTTAATTTATAAAGTGCAAAATGGCAGCAAAAAGAAGTTTTGAAGGAATTTTAGACTGAAATCAGTGTTATTTGTTTATAATTAAAACCCAGTTTTATCCATAAAATAGTCACTACTTCAGTTCAGTTCGCTACTTCACTGTTAATTGTTATTACTAACCGTTACAGTTATTAATTGAAAGAACAAAAATCTTACAGTTCGCACCCCTACGACATCGACAGCAAAATTGATTGATCTGATTGCTTGATTGAAGGAATTTCCCGCTACATTTTAAATAAATTGTTCTTAAGTACGTGAATTTTTTAGTTCAATGGGGGCTATGAGAGGACTGCAGGTCGAGTATCGCTGATGCATGTTAAATCTGTTCAAGATCAAAGTCCTCCTCTTGGCATGGTGAGGAAAAGGTTTGTGAACTCGGGTGTCGTGCTCGTATCTTGATCGACGTTCAAAATTACTAAGTTCGTCTCCATCAGCCCTAGTGTTGTTTCAGAGTGTAAAGTAAATTATGAATCAAACCCCTTTTGCTTAAACCTTACGAGATTCCCGTGCTTAGTACAGGAACATACGCTTTCGGGTCTATCTTGGTTTGACCAATGGTTCGTAAGTTTTTGAATCCTTCCCGACTCTCACTCCCATTGTTGTGTAAGAAATCTGAGGAACTGAATAATACACAACTGTGCCTCAGAGTCTCCGTGTAGCATATTGCGAAAGTTACGAAAATGAGATCATATTGCCCTCGGCATTTAACTGCAATTTAACAATCACAATGACTATCATTGGTATTACTGCCCTGTAGGTTTAAAACATAGGTTCCCAACCTTTTTTTAACTGGCACCCCTTTTCTAGTGAATGTTTCGAAATCGTACCCCTCCCATTCTAGAGAAATAAAAGCGTACTTAATACATGGTGAAAACAAGAATTAAATTTAAAAATATTCTGTTACTAATAGTATATATATTTTTTTTAATTTAATTTTTTTTTTTAGTCCCCCCAATTTTTTTTTTTTTTGCTTGCGAATCTGAAATAGCTATCGCCAATTTATTTAAATGCTTAATATTATATTTTTAGTCGTAGATAGGATATTGTTGGAATTGAAACGCTTCTGAATTTCTTCTTTATTTATAAAAGAGAGGAATAAGAGCTTTAGCTTACCTGTTATAAAAAGAGGCAGCAGTTTTGACGATACGAAGTAATTCATAATAAACTATTGCTTACAAAATAATAAGTAGACACTTTCAGAGCCTTTAAATAATCCCACGTTAATTCATGGTTAACATATTTAATTACCATAAAATCCGGCGTATAACGCGCACCCATACTTTCAAGCTGCAATTTTTAATTCATAGATAAATTCGCCGTATAACGCGCACCCTATTTTTTACGAAGAAACCTGAAATGTACATACATATGCAATGCTGTTATGTTTTGAAGCGAATTATTCGAGGTATTTTTCTAAGTTTTTGCAAAACTAGTATACTTCTAGCATTTTCATTTCTTTAAAATAAATAGTATTTCGAAACATGTAGAAATCTAATTTTTATATGTTCATCTCTTTTTTGAATTTTTAAAGTTATCATTTTTATACCCCGGCGTATAACGCGCACCCGTAAACTTCGATCTTATTTTTGGTGTTAAAAGTGCGCGTTATACGCCGGATTTTATGGTATATTTCTTGAATAGTAAACGTAATAAAATGCAGTGGGCGAAACACTTTTCCTACTGCTCACAGCCAAAGACAACACACACTACAGAAATTAAAATTTACTGTTTCATTCAATTTAATGTAGGTCTGAATGTAATGTAATCTTTAAGATTTTCATCCACTTTCCGAACTACCGAAATATGTGAATTTTCATATACGTGAAAGAAATTATTTAAATACATACAATCAACATAAGGTAACCAGTATTAAAGTTTACTTTTGTTAGTACATAATCGGCGTGTTTTTTTAGTCTTTTTTTAGACTATATTTGGTTAATCTGCCCAAGTCCCTCCGTGCCATCTCAACGCCCCCTAATTTCCTCTGGGTCATTCTCTGTCCCCGTGAAAGCCTCAAACGCCCACAAGGGGGCGTTATGGCCACGTTGAGAACCTATGGTTTTGAACTATGTCAATTAAGCCAACACACAATCAACCAAAAAAAAGAATCCTGACAGTTACGATATTCACACAAATAATATTCTGAAATCCATGCTCTTAGATAAGAAACAAAATTGTAAACTAGAAGTAAAATGTACTGGTTGATATACAGGAAAATGTAATTCCTTTTAACGAGAATCAACCTTTTTCGTTTACAGGAGCAGTACGTATTTGCCCACCAGGGTGTGAACGATTGGTACAGAAACCTCACAACCACCCAGGAGTATCTGAAAACAGTGGACCAACTGCACAAAGGCGCGGACGACAAGATGTACATGGAAGATTTCAAGTTGCCCCTCACTCTGAATGACGCTCTACAACGAATTAAACTGCACACGCACAGAATAACGACTATATTGGAAGGTAAGATGTTACGTTGCCGTTTTTTCCCCCTCTTTCTAAGCAATATGTAGCTTGCAAAAAGAAAAAGTAAGATAAAATCAGATTACAAAAATACTATCAATAATCTAAATACTGTACATTTTATTCGGTCATTCTGGTGATGCCAGGGGGGGTCCTTAAATTTTTATAAGTGCTATAATGAGATAGTGTTGCCATCGGATAAAGTGGCAATTTTGTTTTCGCACACTTTTTGAACAAAAATAAGTCGAATTTCTCTGAGTGAACACAAAATATAAATCAATAAGTACAAGTATTAAAGCGATAATGCGACTACTGATGGCGGAAAAATTACAAACGAACTGTCGAAACGAACCGAACGAATAATTTTGTTATACTATATATATACTAAGCTGATCATGTTTATCCCAGCCTGATGACAGTACGAGTTCTGGTGCCACTGAAGACCAGCCGCGTAGAGGGGGCTGAGGCACATTAAATGTGTCGAGCTCAAAATCCTCTCACTGGCGTGATTTGGTAGTTTGGAGAAGGGGCAGCTCAGATGTCGTCCTTGTCACTTTACCGATGTTCAAAATTAAGAGGTTCGTCACCAATAGTCCTCGTGTTGCTCCAATAAAATAACTCTTAATTTCCAGCCTAGTCAGTGGCCACGTTAGCCCAGTGGTCAAGGCTACGGACTTGTGATCGGCGTATCATGAGTTCGAGCCCAGAACCCCTGAAAACCCGCCGTGTGGAGGGAGCCGATGCTCGTTAAACCCGTCGAGCCTCAAACGTCCTCCCGTTCGTATGGTGTGGAAATTAGGAGGGAAGAGCTGGATCAGGAAATGCCAGCTCCCCTGACCGAGGGAACTGGGTCCGTCGCCAATAGCTGTCGTGCTGCTTTATAGTGCGACGCTAATATTACTTTCTCTCTCTCAGACATTGGGACTCCCAAAAAGAGGACAATTAGAAAATGTTGACCATTTCTTATCGAAAACATATCGTAAACAGTTTAATTCCAATACCGTGTGAAGGAAATAAACTTATTTCGAAAGAACGGGAGGAAAAGACGTCAGCACAATATATTTAAAGATTAAGATCTTTCCATTAAAAAATGTCCCTCGTAAATGCAGCGTGGATACCATCATTCATAATTATAAGATCATCGACTGCTATATGTAAAACTTCTCTACAGAATTTTATTTCAGTAATTAATGAACGTGATTAAACAGATTTTATTTTCCTTAATATTTATTGATTTATTTGTATTGTTTTTTTTTGGAAATTTATTCCAAATCGTTCATAATATTCCTTTTTGGGTCAAGCATTACGTCACAGAAGCATCAAAAGGGTATCACGTGTAATTTTTAGTAATGAGGAACAATTTCTAGTGTTTCATTGTAGCAAAAATAAATGAGCCGATCATTATTTTCAAACGGAAAATAGATAAACGCTATGAATTTTACTTGTAAATAATTATTCGCAATTTTTGCGTTTTGAGTGACCTTTAAATGATTAATTCTTCTTACCTTTATGATTTTTTATAGTTCTAGAATTTTGTGAATACGAATAAAGAACGAATTATTCGTGTAAAAAGATAATTTAGCAATTTATGTCAAAGTCGACTCGAAAAATATTCGTATTCGTAAGATCGATTTATTCTGATAGAGGGGGAAAAATCACGTTCTTTCCACCGAAATAAATAAAATAAAAATTCTCGTAACTTAAATTTCCTTGTTTTTGTGTTGTAAGTTATTATAATGAATACATATTTTTTTAGTGTAAAAATATTTCTAAATGAATTGAACCGTTAACACTGACTTTTTGCATTTCAGTGATCGAAAGAGGATTTCCGGAAGCCAGTTAAAAATTTGTAAGTTGTGCTTTTTCTTTTTTTAAGTTTAAAATAATTTAATTGGTATCTGAATTGTATATTGAAGAAGTAATTTAATTGGTATATTGAAGAAAATTTTAAAAAATTAAGTTAAATGTTGAAAAAAGGATGATAAAATTAGTTTGATTTCTTAAATAAATCTTCGATATGATGTCTTCATTGGTTGTAGGTATTTGTTTGAAACTAATTACCGTATTTATATTCGAATCTTCGCCACCGTCGATTCTAAGCCGCACTCCAAATTCTCAACTTTTTGTGCAAAATGAAAAATATTGTTAAAATTGCATCCACACACACACTTTTAAGAAATGAAAATAAATTTAAAATGAGAACAAAAAGAAGAGAATAATGAGTTAATTTATCAGTATTATAAACTTTTAAATACATACATGAACCTGTAATTGCCCTATCCAACAATTTTTTTTCTCATCGATATTAAGCCGCACCCTATTTTCAGTAGCATTAACATTGAAAAAATGTGTGGCTTATATTCGAGTAAATAAGGTATATTAAAATTGGTCTGTTGAAAAAAAACTATTGCAAATACTTCTTATTTTCTATGTCGACCTTTTTCCATCTTTTTTTCTTCCCTCAAAAGCTCTATCTGGCAAGTTTTTTTTTTTTTTTTTGAAAAAGTCTACTTGATTTGACCAAATGAATATTGGAGGCTTTGAAATATTTTCCATTTCATTACAAGCCTTTTTTTTTTTTTCATCATTTCAAAAGTCACTTGTTTTTTATTATTATTATTATTATTATTTTTGACCAAAGAAATCATGAATGACAAAACTCTTTATTTTCCAAAAGTTTCAAGGCACACTGTACAGTCCTTTCGTTTATTACTCTATGTAACTTTTTTCCTAAAAACATTTAAACAGTGCATTAATTCAAAAAGAATAATTTGAATTTTAAATGTTTCAAGGAAAAAAGAATTTTTGATCATAACTTATGATATTAGTATTTTTGTGCCATTTCTCTTCCTCCTTTCACTCTATCATTCAGAAAAACAAACATTATTTGAAAAGAAAATTACTTTATTAAATGCCCATGTGATAATACCTAAACAATATTATATAATTTTTTACGATATATATCATAATAATTTCATGTCAGTATAATAAAAGAAGGAATAATGAATGATTTTTCCCTTCTATTTTGAATTAAACATTTTTGAACTTATAAAGTTTCAGTTTTTCAAATTTTATGATTAGTTGATTATATATTTTAGGAATTGTTTTTGAGGAGAAAATTCATGATAAGTTCATGCAGGAATTCAAAATGTTAAATAAGAAAACGGAGTTTGAAATTTGGCGTTAATAAGCGTAAAATTATTATTTATATTATTTTTACTACGCAAAGTTATATTTAAGTTCTTCTAATTATTTTACATCATTTATTTATCCATGTGCATCTATTTTTTATTTTTATTCGAGATATATTGCAAAAATTGTCTACCGCTCAAAAACCTAATCAGGTCGCTATTGTATCTGCTAAGAAATCATGTGCAAAAAAGATATACAATAGTATTATATTTGTTAATATTTATTTTGCAGTTTCGAAAATATGGATCTGGCAACAAGAACTTAAATCTACATTTTACGGCTTTAGAATTAAGATTTAACTGTAAGCTAGTAATGAAAGATTGAGGTTCATTTTACGTTTCATAATGTTTATGCATTTCACTATATATTAAAGTGATCGGCCTCAGAAATAGGTAATTTGGTATTTTTTATGGTATTGTGAATCATGAGCTCTATTTAAATATTTTAAAGAGAAATTTTAAATTAGCCGCCTGAAATTTGGATATTGGAGACTACTTAATTTTTAACAGGGTAACGACACCAAGCGCCCTGTTCTCAATGTACGCCACTGGTGGCTCTATAATTGTCCCCAAATTATGAAAACACCTCCTCAATCACTTTATTTAGCCCAGTAGGACACATGTAGGGAGATTTTGATGTAAAAAAAAAAAAAAAGAAAATATGACAAATAAACACAAAATGTGAAGTAAAAGCAATAATTCCAGAAGGATGAAGGAAAATCGATGCAGAAGTTGCAAAAAACTGATTAAATTTATACCAAGACGCTTAAAAGTTGTTGTGGGCACTAAAAGATATCCTACTAAATACTAAATTATGAAAGAAATACAATATTTAAAGCGAAGTTGAAATTTCTGTTAAGTGTACGAAAATATATGTGGCGTAATTTTTTAATAGCTTTTTGATTATTAATTTTTAAAAAAAATAGTTATACTATTTTTAAAAAATTAGTTACGTCATTACATTAAGAACAAGTTACAGATATCCTAAAAAAATTACAATAACAATATATTAATTTTCATTAGTCGAAAACATTAAATTTTATAAGAAATTACAAGTGTACGAACACTTTTGTGGCCCGTTGTATATGATATAAATAATTTGATATGTGTGTCTTATATTTAAAAATGTTTAAGCATTTCTACATCTACATTAATTATGAAATCTGTTGTTTGAAAGAGTCATGATATGATAAAATGGCATTAATCCTTTTTTAACTAAAACTGGTGCAAAATAAAACAAAGAATAAGTTATTTCTCAAAAGATCGAAATTCCTTTTTATCAAAAATTGTTTATTAAGGTGCATATTTTAAAGTTTCTTTGTTTTAATTTATATATATATATATATAATATAAAGTTTGCTTTATTTATTTTTTTCATTGAAAATATAATTGTTTCTTTTCATTCCAGGTTTGTTCCAATCTCTTCGATGCATTTATTTATAAACAACGAAAACCAACTATTTTGTACAGACTGTAAAAGAATCTGAATTCAAGGAAAATACGAACTATGAAATTATATTTACAAATCATGTGAAATTTGTTTTTTTAACCCTTTATAAATATAGCACTTTTAATGAATTGATTTTAATAAAGTTTTTTTGGAAGAATTCTTTATCTTTTTTTACAGAATTGTGTATAATCGTTATACAGTTTTATTCAGAATTTTGTATTTGGTAATTTAATATATTGTGCCATTTTGTTATAGTTGCCATCTTTATTTGTGAAAACTAAAGAGGTTAAAAATAAATGTAAAAATTTAACTTTTGATAGGTGTAAACCTTCCTTAAAAGAACAGTGAAATGTGATTAATTTCTTTGTCAGGTTTAGGATTATTAAAATAATTATTATTTTGAATTTTTATAATATATTATAAAGGAAAAATAAAGACTAAGAAATTCGAAATTAATAATGAATCATATTAAATGAAGAAAACATATTAAAAAAATTAGAAAAAAATAGCAACAAAAAAAAAACTAATAAGTAAATGCATTAGCCACACACACAAACATTAAATCTTCTGAGATTTTAACACTTCGCGAAATGCGTAAATGCATATAGCTCTTGCTTGTCTAAAGTGCGGCCCAAACGCAAATTATAAAAATATTTAAATTTTTATATTGAAAAAATCAATCTTTGCAATATTTTTCGAGTAGAATCGATTCGTTGACATTTATTTTGAAATAAAAATGAATGTCATGAGAATTTACGCTTCGAATTATGTGTTTATCCTCTCGACGGCGAATTTTTTGAATTACAATACTTGTATGCAGTATATTGCATTATATATATATGTATTTTGATTTCTTAATCCTTTTGGCCAAGGGAGCCCCTTCACAGAAAAATGGGCCCAAACCGTTGGTTTTTCTTATGTACGAAAAATTTATCGATAACCGATGGAGCTCCACCATGATTGGTAAAAATGGAGGACTCGTTAAAATGGTTAATAAGGAAGCAGTCGCGCGCGCTGTCGGCAATGCGCTCTTGAGGGCTTATCATTATATTGTACATGAGGGCAATTTATGTGGAAAAATTTTAAAAATGGAAAGTGTTTAAAGCGTTGTGATATAAAAACCATTTTTTAAGAGCAAAATGACGTGATCATAGACAATTTCAAGAGTTTCTTAAGGCAATGGGCACTGAATTTGCAGTTGTTATTTTGTTCAGAAGTAAGATGGCTCAGTAAGAAGAAAGTACACAGAAGATTTTACGATTTAAAAACTGAAATAAAAATATTTATGGAAACAAAAGGGAAACCTGAGACTGAATTTGAAAACAAAGATTGGGTTTTAGAGATTTAGCTTTGTTAGTAGACTTAACAGAACACTTGAATGATTTGAATTTGAGACTTCAAGAAAAAAAAATCAATTTACGAATAATATGTTCCAGAGAATAATAGCGTTTGAAAGAACGTTGAAATTTTGGCACAATCAAATAAAATTAAGATTTGACACATTTTAGTACTTTGGCTGCACCTAAATCTGTGAGTTGCACTAAATATGCTGCATTAATTTTTAATTTAAGAGTTTGAAAGTAGATTTCAAGATTTTTTTTCAAAAAAAATGAAGAGTATTTTAAAATATTTTCTACCCCATTTTCTATAGAAAAAAAATAAATTACCTTTTCAAATCTTCAAATGGAATGCATTGAATTGCAAAGCGACATTCAACTGAAAAAAAACCTTCGGAATGTTTCTTTCTTGGAATTTTATAAAGATTATCTACCCCGAGATAAATATCCTAATTTTCACAATCATGCTTTATTCATGTTTTCAGCATTTGGAAGTACCTATATTTGTGAACAATTATTTTCAAGAATGAAGCATACAAAAAACAGAAATAGAACAAAGGTCACTGACAAACATCTTGAAAAAGCATTAAGAGTTGCAATTCATCTATTGAACCCGATATTGATTTGCTTGTTCAACAAAATCAAATTCACCCATCTCATTAGTTTGAATTTTTTTCCATCTTTTTGAAATCCAAACTAAATGAAACGAAACTTTAACAGATTTAAAACAAATATCAAATTCAAATTTTTAAAAAAATTGTAAAGAAAAGTTAATTTATTTTTATTCAAACTACATAGAGTTAATTTTTACTTCAATTTTTGAAAAAATATTGTATGTATGACCCAGCAATTTTTTGTTTTTTTTTGCAATGGGGCCCTCAAATGGTCATAGCATAGACACCCATGATATAGCTAATAGGTATATATATATATATATATATATATATATTTAAATATATATAATTCAATCACAACACAGGAATCAATATATAAGAAAAAAAATCGAAACTAAATGAATCCTATAACATAAAAATCCCATTTCCGAATAACAATGGCGAATATAGAAAGACAAAATTCTAACGTTTTCAAATATATATATATATTACAAGTTATTGATATATGTCTTTTCGTATTATAAGCTTTCGGTTGTATTCAAAATTATTTCTATAGCCTTCACCTCTTGATTTAAAAATAGAAAGATTTGAATTTCTAAAACGGAATACATTTATATATATATCAGTACAGTAAGATCCCGCTTACCGCGGGGTATATGTTCCATGAAAGAACAGCGTAATATGACACAGCGTTAAAAACGAGGTTATCTTATGTGAATAATGGGGTTAGGGGAAGATGGGTGGAAAATTGGTCAGTTATTTTACCATTAAATTTATTAACTATGCTTTTTATAACAATAAAACAAAAATATATTTCTTACAAATATAGAAACATAATAAACTAATATACATATAAAAATAAATAAAATTCTAAGTCAATATGTTTACATTTCAGATCATTTAGTCTCTTCTGTATTTCTAATTTTCTGTCTTTTTATCAAGAAGGTAGATTGACTTAAAGGCAGATTGCGTTTCATTTCGTTGCCAATCCATATTGAAAGTCTATTATCTATTTCATATATTTTAATATTTCTAGAACGGGTAATTCTAGTTGCAGAGCTTATCGTAGTTACAGTTGCCGATAGCAGTATTTTTTCTTTATTCTTAAGAATGGTTCTTATTGCTGAATTTGCCAAATTCAATGCAGCACCAATGTGAGATTGACGCTCACCAGTATCTAATCTTCTAATCACTTGCATTTTAGTTTCTAGTTAAATGCTTTTTCTTGTATCTTTTTTTTCGTGGTTTTTATTATCACCCATGATAAAAACTAAAAATACTAATATTTGTCACTATAGAAATCGTTGTATTATCTAAATTTATACTTACAATAACGTCAACAAATGTTTGAAAAGATAAAAGTACGTTCGTATAACACCACAGAAAAGATAAACACAGATAAACTGCTTCGGATATCGGGAAGCCTAACGCTGCGTGCAATTTCGAGGAATCCCACAGTTAAAAGAAAAAAAGAGCGTTAAACCGAAACAGCGTTAAGCGGGGTCTTTCTGTATTACGCCCCGTAATCTCACCCACTTTTCGAAGTCGATTTCGACAAACCCGTACTTAGTGAATTTCTTTCTTAGTGAATTTCTATAATTTCTTTTCTTATTTCTATAATTTCTATTTATACCAAATATGCTTGTCAAATTTCTAGTCTTTAGGTTTAATAGTTCAAAAAAAAAATTTTTTTTTTAAATAACAGTTTAATAACAGGTATCGGCAAACTATGGCACGCGATACAGTTGTCAGTGGCACTCTGAACTACTTTACAAATTTGTCAATTTTTGAGTGGATGGAAGGAGATAAATTTACAATGGACCGCGCGCGCGCGCGTATTTGATAAACATCTTCAGAATTATGGGCATTTACGTAATTACGAAATAATCTGAAATACCTCTAAAGATAAATGTATATCTATTTTATAAATTATTGAATGTCATTTCAGGAGAGATTTAATTGTTTGAAGAGAGAAAATTGCATGTCCTCTGCTTTCCGCTTTTGGTTCTGCATATCTAAGTAAAAAATCTTTCCTCACACGAAAAATATTTCGAGTCCTGAAAGCTATTGTTTAACAATTAAATGCTCAGAATCGTGTCAAAAATTTTCACATTACACCCCTGATCTTCCGATATGAAAGTAGAGGGGTGCAAGCACTAAGTTCGCATTAATTATTTTTTTAACTATAATGAAAGGAAATACTTATATTTTATGTTGTCTATTTCTTATTTTAATAAATATATTTGAAAATACAGAAGTACAATTTTAATTTTTTTTTTACTTTTGTTAAAGAAATAGTTATATTTTATGCTGTTTAATTTTATGTTAAGAAATATCTATAAATGATGCGAAATTAATGTATAATAAAACTGTAAATCTATGTTATTGACCTCTATTCTCTAACTCTGCATCATTATCGCGGGAATGGAATTGTTTCAAAAATGTCTTACTGTGTGGCACGCTGAATTGTAGTGATAGATTGGTTTGGCACACCTCTGCTAAAAGGTTGCCGACCCCTAGTATAACACTCTCGCAACCTCACCTCACCTTTGGGAGAGGATTCCCACAAAACCCGTTCTCTCTCTCTCTAATCGTAACTAAACCTAAAAAAAAAACCTAATACAATAAATTTTTTTTCTAAACATGACAGGAATGATTTTCCACTATTGGCCGCATATCACATTCGGTGACTTTGCACTTATACAAAAACGCTAAAGAAAAAAAAAAATTCATTAAAAATAAAATTTTTTTTTTTTTGGACGGAAATATACTTACGGCTGCTTTGAAGTATCAGCGAAGCTCTCTGCCAAATTTTGGAACGATACCACCAAAGGTGTGGATTTGTATGAGTTACAAATAAATACTCAAACATTCAAATTTATATACAAGAGAGAATTCTTTAATATATCATACAAATTACTATAAATCTAACTTAGAGCAAAATTTAAGCAATAAAATAGAAAAACAATATAGAATATATTTTTTAAATTCACTCCTCTCAACCTCAATTTTTTTTTTAAAAAAATTATTTCATTCTTAATAAACATATTTTAATATTTCAAATAGATTCTAATGAAACATTTCTGCTTTGGACTTCATTCGTTTGGCTGTTGTAGGGTAGGCAATAACTGAAAATGACCTTGTGCTGATTTTTGGCGCCTTTTATAATGGATTTTTAAAAAATCAATCAATTATAATTATAATTAAACTTTTCTCTGTACTATAAACAGAATGGAATAGATTAGCTAGCTGTTAAAAAGCCAGCTCTTACACTTCTAAAAGCAAAATTTAGCCCACGACATTAGTACTCCCATTAGATTTCTGGCGTTTATATTTTGATGCTTTTATGTCTTCTCTACTATATTGTACGACGAATTTTAGTTATTTATTTAGGATCCTATTCATTATTGTGTTAAAACTTATACATTTAAATTAATATATATATACTATATGCATGCAAAAAATTATTATATTATGTCACGAAATTTTTTTCTAATCCTGTTTCTGGTAACATAGATATTGTTTGAAAATACACACACATTAGCCCAGGGCTACTCAACCTTTTTTCCCGCCGGGCCGCATGTATATGACAGTCATTTCACGTGGGCCACAACATGAGAATAATTGGGGAAAAATACTCAAAAGACCAAAGCAACATTGGGCAAATCAAAATTGATCAAAATACTAAAACTTATTTTCTCAGCTTTTATTTTAATACAATATTAACCTTTCTATCAAACACACATAAGAAAAATATGCACTTGTATGCATTTTATCTAAATCATGGGGTAGTTTCGATTTCCTTTCATCCGTGACCCTCTCTCTTGTTTGCATTCAACAATCAAAAAACGCAAATTGATAGCAAGATTGATAGATTCGATTGTTTGATTGATAGAAATTCCCTCTAAATTTTTAGTGCATTGTTTTTAAATAATTAAATTTCTTAGTGCAATTGGCCTTGACCGGAACACTCAGAAAAGGCCAGAGGGCCACATGCGACCCGCAGGTTGAGTGTCATTGCATTAGCGGTTGCTCATCCGCTTCTTTGGTTATTTCGTGAAAATGTTTGACTATTTACACTGGCATAACTAATTCTGAATGGGCCCCGTATCAGAATTCCTTCGGGGCCCTTTTATAGAAATTAAAGCCTTGTTAGTGGTACTGTAGTTACACATGTTGGAGCCCCTGTTGGTTGGGGGCCCCGTATCATTGATACGGCGGTACCTACGCCCCTGACTATTTATATGTTTTTGGCTACTGAAGTCTTCGCATTAAACTTTTAATGGTATTCAAAAAAAATTTTTATAGCTCTCATCTCTTGATATAAAAAGTAAAGGAA
>BMAV01005186.1:1633945-1664405 GCA_019973955.1 Trichonephila inaurata madagascariensis
ACACAAAATCGCAAACCGAAGTTATTCTGATGTTGAAAGTTTCATCAAATCTAACAAAGTAGCCTGTTGGCTCGAAGATCTTTTTTTTCTGCGCAAAATTTCCTTGCAGTTTGCTAATACTTTTTTTATTCCTTGTTTTGTTGAAAAAAATATACTCTTATTTGGAGTCTATATTTTCTATATATAAAATCTCTGTAATTCTTTTTTAATTAAACTAAGACCTTCTGTCAAATACCCGACCGATATTCGATTTTCTGATTGAAATGGGTCTAAAAACTCTTCAATGTCTTGCTCTTGCCCATGCATTTTTATGAGCTCATCCATTGTCGCCTCCTGGGGATAGAAATTCTTGAAAGTCATCACTATCCACTTCTAAATTTATTTACTTGGCAAGATCGACAACCTCTTCAATCACATCACCAATTTCATCTGCTCTGATACTGATTCCATCTGTGTTTCAGTTATAAAAAAAATCGTCGAGATTTGAAAACGGCGTAACTGTTGTATTCCAAATTCGAGTCCCATTGTTTAACATTACTCGAAAACAGTCTTAAGTAAATGCAAAGTCAATTCTAGAAAACTGAACTTTTGTGCTTGTCTTTTTCATATTTCTAGAGATTGGAGTAATTATTTTTTTTCTTATTTATATTATATTATCTGGCTCTTATACGGTGACTTTAAGTTTCGCTTATGACAGAGAGATAGTTGAACCTCTCTGAGAGCTGCTTTTTTGCAGCCTTTAAACTAACCTTTGGAAGGCATTGTTACATTCGCTTAAAAATCCTTACTTCTATTACCTTTTCTAAATGTTCCATGAACTTTGAAGAAATAATAATTTGAAAAAAAATATATAATGCGTATTTCGAAACAATAACTACCCAGACATAATAAGCTAGTACAGATACCGAAATAAAACTCTGTGGCTGAGTGGTAGTGCTTCGCGCCTCCTCGCTACTGGGTCCGGGGTTCAAACCCCTGGCAGGAAAAGATCGACTCGGTCATTCATCCCTTAAGTGGGTCGATAAATACGCTGCTGGCCACCGTAAATGCAACACCCTGAAGGAAGTATGCAAACATCATGAAATTTACAACATGTGTTAGCGGAGGTGAGATATGCGAATGATTAGAATTTCCGCGCAGACACACATCACGCGCGCCTGTGGCGTCACCTCAAAGCGCTATTTAAAGCTTGGAGATTTCGACGATTTCAAGTTCAGCAATTGTGTTAATCTTGTGGTTTTTTCAAAAAACGATCAGTTATGTCTCGTAGAAAAAAGCGATCAGTTTTTGATCAAGTATCCGAGTTCGACAGAGGAAGGATAGTGACCTACCAAGATTGTGAATTATTTTTCAGGGAAATCGGTAGTCGTGTTGGACGAAATCAAACAACTGTAATGCGGATATGTGACCGTTGGATGCAGGAGGGTACGACGGACCGACGTGGTCGATCGCATCCACCTCAGTGCACCACTTCACGTGAGGACAAGCAAATTGTGAGCATGGCAGTGACAGATCGCTCAGTCACATCACGAACCATAGCACAGCACATTGAGTCTGTAACGCATCATTCAGTGTCTGCGCGTACCATTCGACGCCGTTTACAGCAGAGTGGTCTGTCCGCAAGACGTCCATTGCTTAGTCTACCCTTGACGCAGAACCACAGACGTCTCCGCCACCGATGGTGCAATGAAAGAAGGATGTGGGCGGCAGAATGGAATTGGATATCATTCTCGCACTCCTCTAGTACGCATTGCCCGTACTTTAAATAGCCATCGCTACATCTCCGAGGTGTTGGAGCCAGTTGTCCTTCCTTACCTTCAGGGCTTGACCACAGCCATATTTCAATAGGATAATGCGCTACCACACGTGGCACCCATTGTCCAAAGGTTCTTCGTCAATCACCAGATTGAATTGTTCCCTGGTTGGCTCGCTCTCCGGATCTTTCGCCGATAGAACACATGTGGTCCATGGTTGCTCAATGATTGACCCAGATTACATCCCTAGCTGCCACACCAGATCAACTTTGCAACGTGGGGAAGCTGCTTGGTCTGCTGTACTCCAAGAACACATCCAAAGTCTCTTTGAATCAATGCCGAGGTGCGTGGCAACGGTGATCTCCAACAATGGCGGCTACTCTGCCTACTGATTCTGGCAGAAACCACACTTCACAGAAGTCTATAAATTTAATCATTTGATACTTGGTCAACATGTTATCTATAAAATAAATTTTGTTGTGCTATCTCTTGTATTTCTTGGTGTTGCATTTATGGTGGCCAGCAGTATAAGTACCAAGCTTTTGCTTGGGATCGAAACACTTGGTGCTTAGTAAGTGTATTGCAAAGTATATTATATAACACAAGTATAATAGCATTAAATTTGAAGAGATTTTTATAAACTTAAAAATATTAACATGTATAATCAAATAAGTTACGACGACTATACCAAGGGAAAATGCATCATCAATATTAGCAACTGTAAAAACGTAGTTATTTTATCCAAAGCAATTTTAAAAATGAAAACCTCCCACTAAAATACCTATCACATAATAATAGTATGCATTACCTTTTTTTTAATAAGAGCATGAGCCTGTTTTATTCGTGGTTAAATTGAAAATTTAAAGAAAGGACTATTTTAAAACAAAGTATAATAGGCTTGAATAATAAACACTTTTCAGTGGTTGCCTGCAATCATGTTGACATTATTATCATTATCATTGTTATTATTTGCGTCATATTGACCACCTGACCGGAACATCTGCTCATGCTAATCAGTGCCCAAGGTCTCGAAAACTGAGATGGGCATAATAGCCTTGACCCTCATGGGCTCTTGCGCCACTGAGTTTAATTTAAATATCAAGCAGAGAATTTTTATATTTTCCTGGTTATACAACCTGTTTCCGTGAATATACACAACCTATTCGTGTGAATTATAAATGATGCATAAATGCACACGAAACAAATATAGTTTGGGATCTTTTAATACTTGCGCTAAATTAACATATGCAAAATTCTGATAACTTTATCAGTCATACAAAATACTGATTTTTAAAAATTTGAAAAAATTTTATTGCTTTACATTTTTTGTGTGATATTTGTAAATTTGCTTCTTGAAATTTTTAATGGAACTATGAAAGTTTGGAAAGCTTAGGAAAACTGCTGAAGTATTTCATAGCATCAATAAATGACCTTGTTATTTTTTTAATACTTAAAAGAATTTGGCCATATTATTTGTACATAAGATGCATTATAATATATCATTCTAAATAAATGAGAAAGAATGGAGGTATAAATTTTAATTATTTTGTAGAGCGTTAATAACTAGAGAAATCTGTGTTTTATTTGGAAAATTAAAATTAATTTTAATAGAATTGAAGATATTGATTGAAACACAAGAACTATAATTGCTTTAAAAAATCTATTCATACATTTAAATCTTGGCACTTTTTTTTTTACCAGATTTCAATAATAGACAGAGAATTTGTGTGCGTTTATATAACCTGCTCTATGTTAAAAGATTCATTTCCCATTATTTTATACATAGATTGAAGAAAACTATATGTGACTTGACTAAAACTAAACAAGTCACAGAGTGCAACGGCAATTGACTATATTTGTAGTCTGTGTTAGTCAAGTATTCCTGAATCCAAATATTCCTTTAAAAAAAAAACAAAAAAAACAACAACAAAAAAAAAAAACGAGGGTTAATTCTAGAGCATGTGAACAAAGATTTAAAAAAAGACATCGCAACCCGTAAATTTATTTCTAAAAATTGCATTCAAATGCTTGTTAGGCATTCACTTTTAAAAAATTGTCTTCTAAAATTGCGTAATTCGTCTCCTCTTGAAATTTAAGATTCACTCTCTCACTAAAACGAACAATATTTTCGGAGAGCTCGTGTCATATATACCTTTTGAATTGGTGAAAGAATTCTCTTTTTCACAATATCAGAGAAGACATTCTTTATAACTCAGATAATTTGGAAATAAATCAAGAATAGGCAGTGAAATTTTAAATAAATAAATGAGCGTTTTAAAATTTTAAGCAGAAACTGAAAGTATAAAGAGCAATAAAAGAATGCGCTTTTCAGTAGCATTGGGTTAAAAAAAACATCTCTCCCTATCTAACGTACTTTTCAAAATTTTGCTTTATATTTTCCAAGGCTAATTTACAACGCTTGTATCAGGATTTAAGAATAACACATAATCCTTATTGGCGCAATCCAGGGTAACTATTTTTATTTGTCTATATACATCACCTGATTTATATTGTTTGTGGGAATTTCAGGGTTTCTTGTAAAAAATGATTTTCATTCATTGATTTTGTCTAATCTTGTGACAGGATTAACTTTCACTTTCATGTTACAGTCGCTAGTCAAATTTTTTTTTAAATGTAGCAAATACAATCAGATAAGAAAGACAATGTAATGTAAAGAATTAACATGCAGAGATGATCTGATCGATCAAGAGAGGACGCTGTTGCATGAAGGAACAGGTTTTTTTTTGCGTGGAAAAGGATGAAGAGATAGTTTTATAAGATTCTATGTGTCGTATGTACCGTAAAATCCGCTTTATAACGCGCACCTTTACTTTCAAGCTGCAATTTTTATAGTTTTTAGGTATATTCATCGTATAACGCTCACCCACTTTTTTACGAAGACGCCTGAAATGTACGAAACAGCATTTCGATATATTTAGAAGTCTAATTTTTATTTATATGGTCATCTTTATTTTATTTTTAAAGCTCTCATTTTTATACCCGGCGTATAATGCGCACCCATAAATTTCGATCCTATTTTTTGTGTTAATAGTGCGTGTTATGCGCCGGAAATTATGTTGTGTGTTAAGAAAAGATAGTAAATGATTATTCAGGTAAACAAAAATCCTGCTGCCAGTTAGAAAGACACAGGATTATAGCAACAAAGAGCAAATGTTTTTGCAGTGTTCCTCAAATTTCATTTTTACAAAGTTCTACTTTCAGTAATTATATAAGAAATAATGTATGTATTATTACTAATCATTTATCTCATTATTTCAATGGGTCGATATAAATCAAAATCGAAAGTAAGCCACATTTTAAAATTTCCTTATACATTTTTGCAAATCTTGACTTTATAAATATCAATACCAATAGAAGAAACAATGCATACGATACTGGAATCATCTCTTGATGTTGATTTTTGTGAATATTAGTTCCTAGATATTATGGACTGAACATCCTCATGTAGAGAATGAACACTTGAACTTCAGAGAGATTAGAACTACCTCAAATATATATATCGAGTAATGATAAAATAGTCATGTATTTCTTTGAGTTATGGTATACAGATTTTTATGTCTGTTATTTTCTTTGTAATTTATGTGATTTATTAACAGTTTAATCTAGTTAAATTTATGTACCCTTTGTTATTTCCAGACAAATTCAAAATGTCTAGGGTTCAAAAACTTACATTGCTTTCAGCACAAAGACTTCAATAGGGTCTTAAATCCAGTTATTAAGAAAATATTGATTCTTTTTTTTTGTTTGTTATTAATACCTGTAAATAGTTGGATCGAATTTATATTTTTTGTTAATTTTAATAAATATATTTCTCATATTTTCAATACATATGCTTCATATAAGTTTTATATCATATATTGAAAGCAGTTCTTTATTTAAACAAATATAAGGAGATATTTTAAGTAATTCAAAGTGACTTTTTTTTATTTCATCACCATAGAAACGATAATAATTTATAGAATTTGCATGTCTTCAGATATCATAATGTGAGAAAGCTTGAAATAAAACTTAATTTTCATGATATTCCAAATAATAATAATAATAAATAAATAAAAAGAATTTTATCTAAAAAAAATTTATCTGAATTTTCATTTTTTTTTTATGATTATGAGAGTAGACAAAAAAATTGTATATTCATTCAAATATTTACAAAAAGTAATTTTGTAATATTTTTACTAAACAAAATTAACCACAAAAATATGTGCTGTTATGATTTTTGTTCTAAACTATATTCTCGCAAAATATTAGTTTTATTTGCCAAATGAGTTGCAATATATTTTATTTTATAATAACGAACAAATGTTTATTTGTTTTGCCTGTAGGTAATTAAATGATCATCCTCTAATGACTCTTAATCTTATATATTTTTCTTTGGCTATTTTATTAAACTGCAGATGATTTTAATAAATGAAATACAAACATACATAACGTATTACTTTATTTTTTATTAAAATCATAACACGTATAGAGCAATGATGATTTCATCATAACATTAAAAATAATTCATAAATAATATTTTTTCAGATTAAAATACAAAAAAAGGTAAATCAAATGTAACTGACAAAAACATTTCAATATATAATGGATACAAAAATTTTAGAGAATTGCCTTATTTATCACTAATATCACATAATTTTGAAAATATATTATATATTTTGTTTTAGGAAGAAAAATGTCTTTATTCGCGTTATAGATTCTTTTTTATTGTATTTGATCAATTCTATTTGTTTAAAAACTTAAATAAAATATTCTACCATAATTTAAAAATAACGCATAAAAATATAATTTTTCTGTTTATTGTTCTTCCTAATCAGTGTAAAAGATTAAGAATAATTTCTCTCTTCATAAAGAATAACATTCCTTTTTTTTTAAAAAAAAGGGTGAAAAAAGAATTTTACAGATATTCTAAAAATAATTTTATATTTATCTGATATTTATCTTTCATGTATTTCTCAACCTTTTTCAAAAAAAAAAAAAAAAAAATCAAAAGCCTTTAGAAAAAAATGCAACAGAATCAATGAAACAATAATCCATTCTTTTTGTGATCTCTTTTCTTTAATTTATTTCACAACGTCGTACATTCTCATTTATTATAAAAGTAAAAGAAAAATTTATTTCTTATTTTTTATAAACCATACTGCTAAAAAAAAAAAAAAAAAAGAAAAAGAATGAAATTAATTAGTATAATTTTTCATGATTTTCCTCTGACTGTTAAGAAAAAAATATGTGAAAAGAAACATAAAAGTTTTTTAGAAATAATTTTAGCTTATTGCGTTTTAATAAAGATGGAAATAAGTAGCAACCGGGCATGATATATATATATAAACTTTGAGAATTATGCAATTAAAAAAGATTTTTAATGTAATGAAATGAAAGTATATTGCATAAAAGCAAACTTAAATGATGACAGATATTTAATTTGAAATGGAGAACATTTGTAACAGAAGAAAAAAGAAACATTAAATATATTTACCTATTTTGCTCTTGACAAAATAAATAAATAAAGATAACATGATTTTCGCATATTTGAGCGAATAAAAAAATGGATTCAATTTAATTAATATAGTGCAGTTTATAACTTGTAGAATAATGCCGCAATAATAAAGAAATTAGTAACTTTTCGAGCTATAGCTTAATATGTATATTATGTATATACAAAACCACTTACTACAATAAAAGTAATACAAGAAATAAATTTGATACATATGCTGTGAAACGTTGATTAATGATATTTTATCCACAACTGATATCTTTTCGATTATACTCTTAAAACACATTAATATACGATATCACCTTCTTTTGGAGGCATATTCGACAGCCACTTTGTAGAAAATGATTTGTGAAGCAGGACGTTTCTACAAAATAATGCTTCTCGTATATACTTCTTTATAACTCGTTAAAATATTCTAATTTCACATTTTAAGAACGAATTAAATTATAAAAGTATACTTTTAATAGCACGTATCACACAAATATCTTTGTTTGAAATTATATTTCCTTAGCTTCCTTACGCGCGAAGAAGTACTTTACTTTTGGGTAAAACATAACTTGTGTTTAACGTACTCGAACAGTAGTCGCCAAACGTTTTGACCTCACGGACCATTAAATTCATAATTTAAATCCCACGGACCAGTAATAGGATTTTTTAAGTGTTAAATTATTGTTGTGAATCAAAATTATGTTTCAATGCATCTTAAAACATAATTTAACGTGATGAGTAAGTATATTCCAAACATTTTTCTGGGGACCAGCGAAATTTTCTCACGAACCTCTAGTGGTCCGTGGATCACCACTTTGGCGACTTCTGTACTAGAATATGTGTATTTTGTTGATCGAAAGTACACATTCATCCTTCTCCCAAAAAAAACCTGACGATGCTTGTAAACATTGATCGTCATGGTTTCAAATATCAATTTTGAGTACACTCAT
The DNA here is from genome assembly GCA_019973955.1 of Trichonephila inaurata madagascariensis. Classification (NCBI taxonomy): domain Eukaryota; kingdom Metazoa; phylum Arthropoda; class Arachnida; order Araneae; family Nephilidae; genus Trichonephila; species Trichonephila inaurata. Next base: position 1,642,150 of record BMAV01005186.1, read on the forward strand.
CTTGCACAATTTTTAATACCTTACTGGGTGAGACGTAATATCAATAAATCCATTGATGCGTAAATGGCGAAATGAATTTTAAGAGAATAATGACACAAGCACGTTAAAAATAGCAATTATATATATAACCGTGTCACACGAGGCACTAGATTCATATACAAAAATTCTATGAGGCACTACATTCATATAAACCCATTTGAAATTGAATTCAAAGGACATAACACATGAAAAAAATCCATGTAGAGTCTTTTGAAGAGTCATGGACCTGGTTTGGTTATAGAGAGTGTTCTTTTCCAATTATTTTCCAAAACAAGAGAACTTATACATTTTTTAGGATTCAGTGAGAAAAGGCCTCCAAAATTCACAAGCCTGGACACGGGAAAAACTTTTGATGTGACTGTTCCTGGAGTTCAACTCGAATACAGATGGGTTGGTGGAAGAGAATTTGGGCCATGATTGTTTGTTACTCAGAGGACATCTGCAAGAAAGTGAATATTTATATTAATATGTTTATTATTATACACAAACACAGTCTCTTAGCTCTAAGGGTTAGAGTTTTCTAATGTATTTTTGTGGATACTTTATTTTGTAATGTACTTTTTTGCCAATTTCTTGCTTAAAGTTAGATATTTGTAATAATTTAGTATTAAGTGTTTTATATATATACTATATTATGAATCATATTTTTCTGCCAGTAATGTATAATATATATTAATTGTTTTCTTAACGTCGCCACATTTAAGCAACAAAAGGGCTGGTGGCTCATATTATGGATCCCGTGATTATAAAATATATGAATTGTATCTTACGAGTCAAAAAGTACAAATTCAGCTCCAGAAGGGGTTGCATATGTTCTTAATAAAGATTACACTCAATGATATTTATTCATAAGAAATCACTAAACCATAAGAATCGATAATGCATGACAGACATTGCAATATCTTGGCTGCTTTTTTTCTAAGTTTTTTTTTTTCAGTATAAAAGCTAAATTCAGGAACAAGTCTGAGCGTGATGTCAAAAATAAGCGTATTGCAGGTTGAGAACATGTTAATGAAAATTATTCTTTCATTCCAGCGGTGATACGGATATTGATCTTACACAAGCAATGTTTACGGTTGTTTCCATTGAATTGCTGTAATTTATAACGTAAAAGAAATTTAGCTATTGAAATAAGTGTAATAATATAATGATAGTTTCACAATTATAAACACAATTAGAATATTCAAGCATGGGTGAGACAAAAGTTGTATATTTTTTTTATTTATTGCCTTGTTAAAATGATGAATACTGCGTTTTATGTAATTCAGTTTAAATAGTTCTATGTTCTATGCTATGTGCTATGTTCAGTTTAATCAAGAAATAAAATTATTATTTTTAAAATTTCTTTCAAGAAAAAGAGTTATAGGAGAACTTGATATTATAAAGGATTACAGAGGAATACAATTCAAGTATGAATTATTATTTTTGAAATTTTTTAAAATGTAAGAACGAAAAACAGTTTATAAATGTGTAGTTAGACCTATACTCCCATACTCATCAGGAACTTGGATGAAAACACAAAGTAATGAACATTATATTACACGTTGGATTTCAAAAGCAATTTTTGAAGGAACTCAAGGTGATGGCAATGGGCACACAGACGCTCAAAACTAAAACTCTACCATGCCTTCACAGAACCAGATGTTGTCAAATATATAAAATCCAAATTCAAAGAAGGGCTTAATTCATGTAACATCATAGTCACATGGTAATGACAACCACGTGTTTCTAGCCAATCAGTTAAAGAGCTCATTTGACGTCAAAGTCACACGCTAAAAGCAATCACAAAGCAATCCGAACTATTCAGTTCATACGCTCCTTGTTGCTAACTTTTGGTATTGCAGAAACTTTCTCTTAAAAAATACATATTTATTAGCAGTAATAATGCACAGGTTTACAAAATACATTTTATTTAAAAATATATGCATAAAATAAAACTTTTTTTTTTAATTTTAAAATATTTTTGAAAAATATCTTTTATAACATTTGAACATCTTTATCCAATTATAGGAAATTTGAAATTTTATTTAAGTTTTACAAATAGAACAATAAGAACAGTTGGTTTACTGTCCATTTTGAATTCAATGGGAATACGTATTTGCCTTTATTATGTAACCGTTACAAGTTGAGCCCATTAAAAGGGCATGATGATATTATGCCCTTATTAAAATGAACAAAGAACCTTCGAAACAGAAAATCTTTCTGGTCAAGCTTACTGGTACAAGAACTAGGGGTCGACCCTCAGACGGGTTGACTTCCTAGAAAGAGATTTCACTACTTAATGAATAACTAATCTGAAGATCATGGCCAAAAAAAAGTGAGGCCTGGAGGAAAATTCTTTAGAAGATAAAGGCCGACCTGGGGATGCCACGCTATTGAAGAAGAAAAACGAAAATTTTTACTTACCCTGTTCTCGCAAAAGAAGTCCATTTTTGGATCAAATCTCCGCTGAACCTGCCATCTTCTGGAGTAAAATGTTTCGTATCCACAATAGGCATTCCGAACACAAAGGGCACATCATAAAAATGAGGCACACCCATCCATTCGGGTAGGATGTCTCTCTGGGAGCGGTGGGTCATCTCGTAGAAGTAGACATTTTTCATGTTCTCAGCGAGATACATCATAGGGCAGTTGAAGACGTAATCTCCTAAAGCATCGGAAAAAGCTTTGATAATTTTTTCGGTATCCTCCTCAGATATCTCCCGGAAATAGAAGTTGAATATCTTTTCAACCATCGATTCGGGTACCAACCTGAAAAGTGGAGCGATAATAGAATGGGCTAGAGACAAATTCACCACCGGGGTTTGATCAATCGGGAAAACTTCGGACATCATGTAATACAGAAAAAGAGTGCCTTCGTCTTTCATGTTGCCGATCAAAACATCCACTGGAGTGATCTCGCCAGATTTGAAACTCTCGAGGGGGGATTTTGGAAGAAAGTCGTTTCCAAAGGAGGGCATGGAAAAGGTGACAGTCTTCGAAGTGATCGTGTTTTCAGTTTTTGCTAAAACCATGGCGTCTTTCTTTTTCAAGCAACGCACCACAGCGGATGGATTTGTCGCTATGTTGTGTGTATCATTGGCGCAGTCTATCATCTGAGCAAGATAGTTTACCTTGAATTGGGCCATTGAGGGAGAATCTATGATATGAGGATTGTAGGAGGAACCACTCTGGATAATGGCTCTGTTGAAAAGGTTTTTCGAGATGGGTGATATCATATGTAGGCTTACAGATATAGCTCCCGCACTTTCTCCAAAAATCGTGATGCTGTTTGGATCTCCGCCAAAATGTTGAATGTTTTCTTTGACCCACTTCAAGGCCAAGCTTTGGTCAAATAAACCAGCGTTTGCTTGAGTATCTTTGGTTCCGGCATCGAGAAATCCAAAAATGCCGACTCGATAATTCATTGAAACCACAATGGCCTCTCCATAAGAGGCTAGAATTCTTCCATCATACAAGTCTATGTCTGTAGATCCGAAAGAAAATCCACCTCCGTAGATCCAAACTAAAACTGGAAATTTATCAAGCGAGCCACAACAGCATTTCATTGGGGTCCAGATATTCAGATACAGACAATCCTCACTAGGTTTGGTGGCTGGAATGAAGCTAAAGTTGCGACTAGAATACTGCATACAGGGGGAGGGTTTCTCGTCTGCTAACAAAATTCCATCCCAAGGATCGATGGGTTCGGGTTTGCTGAATCTTTTTTCGCCGATGGGTGGTTTGGCATAAGGAATGCCCAGAAAAGCAGCAACATCTGTGTCGAATACTTTGACGTATTTTCCAACAATCGATCCCACATTAGTCTTCACGAGAGGGCCGGCATCTTTGAAGTAAGGGTTGTCCTTGCAGCTCAAGGCACACTGCAGTCCACAGAAAAGGAATGAAAGAAAGAAAGTCACATCTGAAAGAAGATTATTAGAAAGTTTATTTTAATGTTTTCTCTTATATACAAATCAGAAAAATTTAAAGAATACTGAAAATGTTGGATTAAGCTAGTACAGATGCAAGATAAATGATAATGCTTTATATTGGTGTCAAACGATGTGTCAACATAGAACACTTAAAATCCCTAGAAATTAAAATTTATTCACCAGGTTGTGAAAACAGTAAAATAAACAATTGAAACTGCAGCCTCCGTGCAAAACAAAATTTCTAGAATCAAGCTTTGAAAAAATATATAAAATTATTTGTCTTCTGATAAAACAGTAGATATGCAGTCACACACACAAAATCCCAGAATAATTGATTTTTGTTTCAGGGAAAAGATTAGTGATATTACTACTGATGAATGAAATAATGAGGTTTGAGAGACAGAGAGTATTTTTAGTGAGCTCAACTTCCCTAACTGCGCCAATACGCCAAAAGGACTTTTGTTAAAGGGGGATGGGGCATTTCGTTTGTTGTTGCTTTCGAAGAAGGCCGTTTATCGTTTGCAGCGAGGTCAGCCCTCCCCATACACGATAAACAATGGCTCTGATTTGAAACAAATTGTTGTTTTGAACTTCGATTTCGCTCTCCTCACTCTATAAGTACGATGAACGATTTGCATGAATAAGTGCATTGAATCTACTAGCACTGGAAATGGCGACTGGAATGGAATAAAACTTCATTTACATGCAAGAAACTTATATGAGATATATTTCAAAGTATTCAGTCATAAAAAAAATGCGCTCTTAATATCTATCGCAATTTTCATTGTCGTTGAATATTTCGGTTTCAATGTTAATAAAGAGTTCACAAGGCATTAAATTAACATATTGATGGATTTAATTAATACATTTAAGTTAGTTTAGTTAACTAACTTTTAAAACATAAAATATCGCATTAACGAATCAAATTTATCTGTTGAAAGAAAATGATCTCATTAGCACATGTTTCAAATTTCAATTAAATCCTGTCATTGGCTTAGAATATGTTTTGAGTAAAAACTAATAATAATATTTTCTTGTTTTCTAACACCCCGTGATGAGAAGATCGATGGTTAAATATTATAAACAAGTATATAGCCCCTTAACACTCCGCAATGCCCGATTGTGCGTTGGATCTTGGATACTTCCCAAATTATTGGATAAAGAGGAATGTCCACAATATCTTCATATCTTAATCAAAAGGCATAAAATTAAACAGACACATGATCGAAACAGTTTGAAAGGTGCATGGGGAAACATTTCTTCTGATATGAGTGATAGTGTTCATCCATTACAGTGATGAAAACGTGTTCTTTGGATGTGGAAGATAAAAGAGACTGATATCTCTAAAGTGTTGCGGAAACACTCTTTCTGTTTTCTTGATTGTCTTAAGTCTTTATAAGGTGTTCCTACAACTTTCTGATGCGTGCGTACTTTCGTTTTCGTTACTGTTACAGTGATTTCGTTTCAGTTCAGTTATATACATGTGCATATTCTGTTTTTAATTAATTCTTCATGGTTCTGGTCAGTGGCGTAACGTACACCCCTGCACTGAGGGGGGGAGGGGGGAGAGCCCAAAAATTATAATCCATATTATAGTAAATATTTGACTTTGCAGGGTGCCTTAATATTTTCCATTACGCCACTGGTTCTGGTAGTTTTGTATTTGTGTTGTAGTAAGAAGGAAGAATTTAGTTGTAAATAATTCTCTACGTTCTACACAGAAGTTTGCATTTTGTATAGCCATAAAAATATCTTTACTTTTCCCCATATTTAGCTTGAATTTGTCTATTAAGTAATAATATTAAATTGATAGAGAGGCAATCAAAATTTCAGAAAGTCAACTCCTATAGCAAGTATATATGAAATCTGCTTAATTTTATTCCATACTAGCGGTCGCCAAAGTTTAGAACTTCGTAGACTTCTAAATGTATAATTTTATATTTGCTTCACACACAAAAACCACACATATGATTAACTACTACATGGCAAACCACTATAACTCTATTGTCACTCAGTTTTACACCTCTATTTATATTTCCATATCACCAAAAGGGCGCTTTACTAAAAGCAAGAACAAACTAGCAACACAAAGCAATAAAAACGTACTTAAATGTTATGCCGCCAATTTACCATGTTTGCCAACTCACACTTTCAAATGTCGCTAGACACACCGGCAAAAGTAGCTAAAAATTAAGATAATTTAATTTTGATAAAAGTTGCAGCACGGACCACAGGTTTTGGTGAGTGCTGCTCTGTACAATTTTAGAATATAATAATCATGTTTCATAAAATCCTTTTGAGATGGCATAATAATAATTCAATAAGTTTAATACACTTATTTTAACTTTTTCATTTTTTCTAAAAAAAGGCTATAATATCTTTTCGGAATCCATATCCATTTCGGAAATATATAATTTTAACTTTTGATATCGTTTGGTTCTAAGACTTGTATTAATTTGAAAATGAATAGTGCAAACTAGAAAAATACGATTCTACGATAAAAATATTTTTTTTTCAAACTGTTTCTCTTTTTTTTTTTTTTTTTTTAACTAAATCTATCTAAAATTACTTGAATGGTATTCGTTGATATCAGAGAATTAGAACAGTCCCGACACAAACTAGGCAAATAAAGAGTTATCTCACACTTCTTATTAAAGGTCCCGTCCTTGAAACAAGAGTGTACCAGTGCGGCATCTGTCATATACCATTAATGAGAAGATTAAAAATGGCCCGTAAAATAAATTTCAAATCATTCCATCTCTTTCAGTAAAACACGGCCAGAACGTATGAATGATGAATGTCAAAAGGCCAATGGGATTTATTTTTCTGAAATTGAAATGGTTATGTAATCTTACATCATAAAAAAGTGTGTGTGTACTTATGTACGCACGTAAGAAGTTATACTTCTTTGGCGTAACAAGATTAAAATCTTTCTAAAAATCTTTAGTAAGGCAAGCTGGGCCAAGGACGAAAGGCGGTCACGAGCAGAGTTGAACGACACTAACCTTCAGTCAATCGGACCAGCCAAACCTGAGATAATCACGTTTTAAAAAAATTTAAACACCCCCGCTCAGGAACAATAGGACCAATAATATGGGGAGGGGGTCGGAGGTGGGAATGATCTGTCCCGTTCTGCATATTTCTAGACAAAGCATTTTGGTATCCGTTCCTACGGAACTCAAAGCAAAGGTTCGCTGAAGCGGGGGTATAGCTCAGTGGTAGAGCATTCGACTGCAGATCGGGAGGCCCCCGGTTCAAACCCGGGTGTCCCCTTCTTCAGGGAAGTAAAGAGAAATATTTTTCTGAGAATTTCGAAGGCATGAATGATTTGTCCTGTTCTGTATATTTCTTGACAAAGGATTTTCGCATCCGTGACGGTTCTGCGTCACATCCGTGACAGGGTGCGCGCGCATTGTAAAAATTTACCCTCAAACTCTATTTCTCTAACGCCCCAAAAGAAGTATAACTTCAAAAAGGTTCATCTAACTATATATATAAATCAAGAGAGATATTACTTCCTCATAAATTGATAATTTGTATAAGATGTCGAAAATTTCTTATTTATTTTTACACGAATCAATTACACAAATTATTATTATTACTTAGTGGAACTCTCGTATATTTTTGCTTTTATTTAATAAACATACTGCATTTTATACAATTTGCTCCCTAAAGCACATGAAAAAACAAAGATAGCGCGGTACAGATTTTGATTTTATTTTACATTTTTGAAGTAAAATTAAAGTAAATGCGTAATTCAAAAATATCTTCTTCGTAAGCACTACAGCCGATTTCCGGCCAAGCCTGTCTTAGTTAGTTTAAACCATCTTGATTTTTTTTTGCTATTGTTTTCTATCTATTAATTTTTTTTTCTGTCTATAACGGCGATGTTACATATGCATTTTTCTATGTTGTCTAGCCATCTTGTAAGGGGTTTGCAGCTTCTTCTCTTGCCTTCTGTTTTCAAAAACGTTATTTGCTTCATCGATGTTGTTGTTATCATACCTGAATACTATATAGTCAAGCCATCTTTGTGGTGAAAACACAAAAGCCCTAATTACTTTAATTAAATTTGGTTCTCTGTACTTCCTTTGTAATTCAAAATTGCAAAATATTCTCTAGACCCCATTTTCCTTCATTGCTTTAAAAAATTTTCACATTTTTCATTCGAATCTCAATAAGTTTTTCTCTTCCAGTTTTCTCTCATATAAAACTATGCGCCTTATAAGTGTTTTGCACAGTTATACTTTTGTTTCGCTGCTTAAAAATTTGGATTTAAATTGATTTCTCAAACCATATAACATCTATTTTAGCTATGTTGATTCTATTTAATTTCGATTTTTATATCATTGTTGTTATTTACAGTTGTTCATAAATATTTGAATTGACGGACCTTCTAAAAACGTAATTATTTATTGTCAGTGATCCTTGATGCAATTTCCTGTCTGAGACTGCCGTAAGCTTTGTCTTTTTTTCTTTGACAGTCAAACCATCTTTTTTTTCTGCCACTTTAAGCGTACAAAACGCTTCAACAATCGCTTCGCTGTTCCTTATTTTTCCTTTATGTCTATAATTCAAAAATATAGATAAAAAAAATTAGACTCGCACTTTATAAGCATATTTTTTCCACTTATTAAATCTAAAAGTGAGGTATTAATTGAATAAATTCAGAAAAAATAAAAGAAAAACTGTTCTTGTTGAGTTGCTTGGATATTTAGCACTTATGAATATATAATTTAGAGTTACATTAATATTACTTATTCATGTAACATTTCTCATAAATATATATAATTATTGTGGCTTTTATATAAATATATATGTGTGTATGTGTAAATTTATAAAAAATATTAGAACCATATTAAAATTTGTCAGATTAATACCAAGCATATGTATAAGAAACGTATTTCTATATGTTTCTATGACAGATATAAAACTCTGATTTATAACGTAAAAAATTTACTATGCAAAACTCAACTGTTATAACACTGAAAATACGATAATTGAAATTGAATTGGCAGCAGTCAGGCTTCGCGCCCCCTAGAACCCTGCCCCCCCCCACGGTGCGGGAGTGTACGTTACGTCTCACTGACACATATATAACAATTTCATCTTATACATCAAATTTCAAAAATTATTATTAAACATTTTGATTATAGACATTTTAAGTAAGAATGTTGGTTAAAATAACCAATAAAATGTATAACAAAGGCACACACCATTTGTTTTTGCAAAAAATATTTACAATTTGAAATTTCTTTTTTTAAAAAAAATAGAATTTCAAAAAAATAGTACCCTTCTGTTATTTTATAAAGGAATCGTCACTGGAAAACAAAATTTATACAAGTCAGTTTTCTTTCACAATTTGTAAGTTCAAATTATTATTATATATGTTTTTTATTGTTACAGCAAGTATTGTTTTATGTTTTTCAAAAACATTACTATAAGTGATGCTGGCATTTTGGTTAATAGATGTCCCAATGGAATACGAAAATATATGAAATTGAATGCAATAAAAAGAAAAAGAAAAAAGATTCTATTGTATCAAAGTCTTTCAAGATGAGTATTAACTTATGCATGCAACACTTGGTCTACGTCTCGAACAGATGAGAACATGATAAGTATCTACGAAAGGAAGATTTTCAAAATTATTTTTGGAGGAATTCAAGGAAATGCATGTGGCGAAGAAGATCAAATTTAGAACTCTATCACTCATGCAAAGAATTCGACATCGTTTTCTTCAAAGTACAACGGATTAAATGGGCAGGCTACGTTGTCCGAATGGACGAAGAGCGCACACCACTAAAAGAAGTCTTCAATGCCCAACCAAACTTGCACACAAAGATTGATGGCCTAGAAAAAGACCTTCTAGTTTTGAGAACTAAGAATTGGAGAACACTAGCAGGAAGAAGGCTTCTTGAGAAGACCAAGGCCCTTTACATGGACAAAGTTCGCATTACAAAAAAATTTTCTGTTTGACTATATTGCAGGAATAGGTATATGTAGCTTATTTCTTACTATAATAAATATCTTTAAATGATGCATAATTAATATGCAATAAAATAAATTTGTATTTAAGACCTCTATTCACTGATTCTGCATGCATTGCCTCGGAAACCGAATTGGCTCGAAATATTTCCTTTTGTGCGGCACATTGAATCATATTAGTAAATTGGTTTGGCATACCGCAACTACAAGGTACCCTGATCTTGATTATTACATTTTTTGTAAAGTACCGAAATTTTCATTCAAAAGAATAGAAAATGAAAAAAAAAAAAAAAATGAATAAAAATCTATTTTATTTCTACTTCAGTTACTTTTTTTACGTTTATTTTTAAGAATTGTCAGAGTATATAAGTTTTCAAAAACTTTAAAAATATTTCAATGATAAAGGATTATTTAAAATTTCCATAAAACAAAAACTGGCCAATAGACAAGAGCTAATTAATGTATCACAGAAATAATAATACTATTTCATTTAACTTGTAAGTTGTTGTTGTTTATCTGTTGATCAAAGACTATAATAAACACTGCAAAAAGTAACATGAAACCAATGTTGCGGAACGTTTTAAAATATAATGCTCCCTTCTAGCAAAAAAAAAAAAAAAATTGAATAAAATAACGATTATCTCTTTCTTTACCAAATTCATAACTGACAATATAAAATGCTATCAGTTTGAGATACGATATATCTTAATCGAATGTTTCATCAACAGAAAAGACATATATCTATGAAAAAAATTACCACGTGCTGAGATCAAATTTTAATTTTTTAATCTTGTAAAGTTTATTTTTTTCCTCAAATTTGCATCAGACAGCGGGGAACTTTAAAAATAATTTAGGTTTAAGCTCAACCAGGCTACATATTAGACCCCCCCCCCCTCCTTGTCAAATTGTTTCCTCTTTAGGGTTCTGTCAATAGAAATTCTATAACAACCCATTTAACCTTGAAAAAGACGTCCTTAAAATTCGAAATACCTATAGATTACAAGTATTTACAAGGACAGACTTCTCATCTAACAGATATGTTAAATTGCACTTTTTCCTTGTAACTCGATAAATTACACGTGTAAGTTGTCTATTCAAACTAAAAGCGGTAAAATGATTGTTATATAATTCATCCGGTTTGGTTCGAAGTAAATTCGAGTTTCTTCTAATTTAATTATTGTTTGCACATAGTAATTTTCTCAAATTCGATAAAAGACAGTTTTTTCTTTGTATATTCATTTTTCTTTGTATATTCAGACATAAATATACAAATTCTGCGGTAGTTGCTCACTTTGCAACATGAAAAGGGAAATGTTTAGATTGCTAATATATATGAATAATTTTTTTTAAGTACATAATTCTTCATTTAGCGGTACCAAGTCTTTGGTTCTGGTAACCATTTGAATTTTTGGTAACAACTTCTTACACAATAATGATGAGTGCATGGCGTTTTCACCGACAGTTCCGCAATATGGAATTTTGGAACAGGAAGTTATGTAACTGTAACTGAAACTCAGGAAAATCCTGACAGCAAATATTCTTGTAAACAAGCCACAAATATTACGTAATATACAAACAAGAGCTAATAATCAATTTTAATTAAGATAGCTCATTTTCGACATCATAAAATAGTTCAGAATTGACCCATTTTGCTGCGGAAGCATTTGAACTCATGCCAGACACAAAAAAATGATGTTCCAAGGGCATTTCGGGACGGAAAAAAATGATGAGGGAAATAATTAAATAAAACTTATTTCAATCGGTTCTTTATTTGTTGTATAACCTCTGTTTAAGAGAAATCGTAACTTTTATCTGCATATTGTCAGAAATCTTGGCCAATGAAAAAAAGATCAAGGTTAGTTCCGTGTTCCAAAATTCAATTATAAGCACCCATTGTCAGTGATGTCAGAAAATGAGAAGCCACTTTTTCATGCAACGCGCACATGAAGATAAAATTACGATTTTAACATTAAATGTAATAATATTTAGAAAAAAAAATACTTTTTTTTTTTACCTCTTGTACTATAGTAGTTGATTATAATCTAAAACATTCAATTCACTATTATGCTAAATAATAAAGATTGTTGCACATTCAATAAAATAAAACCTCATAATTGTCACATGGCAAGTAACATACCATAAATAAAATAAGAGTTGATCTGTTCACAACATTTTTTGATAATACTTTTCCCCACTAACGTTCATATTTGAATAACTTAAAAAAATAACTTGACGCTAAAAAAATCGTTGCATAGATTACATCCACCTATTCTGTAACGTGACGGGAAATTTTCAAAGATTATTTTTAAAACATTTTGCTCCTTTTGCCGCCTTGGAAGCGAAGTGGTAGAGTGCAAAGCTTGTACTGTCAAATGTTAGTTTCCTTTCGTAAATTTTCTCAGTAAAATTGAAATTTCTAATGATTCTAAAGAAACAGAAGATCAGAAAGCAAATTTACTGTAATATAATTAGTTTTAGATGGCAGCAAGCACATGTCAATATTTTCAGAAATATATATATATAACTCTTAATCATGTTAAAAAGTTCTGCAGAATTAAATTATGTTTCTCAAAATTTTAAACATTCGCAGACGATTTGAAAAATTTAATTCTTTGGCAATGATAAAAATGTTTATAGAACAGAATAATTATTGCCAAAAATAAGATATTCAATATTATTATTAGCACATGTAATAATATTTAATAAAAGGCTGAAACAAAAAAAAATATAATGAAGTTATTATTAATGTCAATTTTAACAGCAGTAAAAAATTGACATTTATAAAAAAAAACTTTTAAACAATTATATAATCATAGTATAATATAATATAAAAATAATAAAACAGCATAATGAAATATATGAAAGTAGCATTAATTAGAAATAAAATATTTCCTTCTAAATTATTTTATTTAAATAACTGATGCTTGATTTGTCTGAATTACTGCGGAAAGAGTCAACTCTTCAACAATTTGGAATTCTTTTCATGTAAAATAATAATACATTTGAACAATTTTTTCGTCATCGATTGTTTTAAAAAGTGCAGAACAGAACTTTAAAAAATATAATGTAATTTCAAACATTTTTGACATTATGAATCATGGATTCTTTTTATATTGCATGCTTTATTATGCTATTGAAGTTTTTTTGAGAAAAACTAAGACTATGTATTTTCCGATTATTGAAATATGTTGAATATTCTATTCAAGCATGTAACTACATCGAATCAAAACAAAAGGGAGAACTTTGTTATTAGTGAGTGCATTGAATAAGATCTCAAACTTTTCATATTGCTAAAGACTATTACTATGCTTTGATAGTTATTCAGAAAATTAAGGGTCGTGGAAAATATTTTTTTTTTGTTCTAATGCTTTAAAATTTATGTTTGTAGCTGCGATCACCAAATGGTCATGGTAGTGAACTTTTAGCCACCTTTGGTGAGTCATAGGTTCGAATTCTAGTTCCACTGAATACTCAACGTGTAGAGTGGATGATGCATATTAAATTGTTGAGCCTCAAAGTCCTCCCTTTGGTGTGGTGCAGAAGTTTGTAGAGAGGGGTACCACCTCAGGTATAATCATCGACACTTAACCGCTTCTCAGTATTACAAGGTTCGTAGCCAAAAGCCATAGTATAGCTTCAAAGTATAATGTTAATATGAAATCAAATCAAATCTAGCCGTACCTTTAAGAATAATAATTTTTTAAGTTTTGCTATTTAACTCGTTTCTTATGGAGACATTTGAGTACCGCTTAGAAGAATAAATTCCTAAATATTTGGCAGAGGATCATCATGGGAGTGAAAAATCAGTCAACAGAATAACAAGAAACGTATAAATTATTTGCCTTGATATCTCAACTATTATACATAAGATAAAATGCACTTCTGATGTATTGACAGCTACAAAAATTTAATGTTGAAGATAGAACTACATCGAAACATCCTATATCTAAGGTACAAAAGCAACACCTAAACACGAGCTGTGCTGCCAGAACTAAAATATAGCAGTTAAAAGAATACTTTTTTACGGTTTTCTTCCAAAAGAACGAACAAATAAATAAAAACAGTGGTAAATGAATTTAATAATAATGTAACTATGTAGCGATCCCCTAAGAAAACTTTGTCACAAAGAATAATTAGTAGTATTCAGGGAGTATGGCATCGTCAGTCGCAAGAACTATAAAGAATTGCTTAAAAACTAAATTTTAAAAATATTTAAAGAGAGAATAAAATTTCTTCGAAGGGCACGCTCCATCATCACTTATAGTTTTACCGAATTTCATGTCTCTAGGTTTAGCTCTTTTTGTGTTATATCACACAGACACGCAAACTCTTCCGTTTTTAAAAATAGATATCAAAATAATGCGGCTTATATTATGAAATGATATCAATAATACATACTATTATGTATATACTTTAATAAAACTACTATAATATACTAATAGTCTCCCTCGCACGCTTTTTTTTACATTATATGTTTATATATGTGCGTATTTATGTGTATAATAAGTGTGTAATCTACACTATTAAAATCCGAAGGTAAACAAACGTATCTATCTATGTTTGAATCTATGATGCCCTATCTTCTCACGAACCACACGACGCAGAAACTCGCCAAACGTACCAAAATTTTGGGAAAGATACGAGGAATCCGTTTTCAACATTTATATTTCGATATTCCAATTAGTGAAAAGGATATTAATTAAAAAGCTTAAAACGCATAATTAGTACCATTTTTCACCACCAGGGGAAAATTCAGAACTTTTTTTTCCAGACGTTTTTAAAACGCAATCTAATTTTTTTCATGAGACTCAGAACAAAAAATAATTACAGATTCGGAAAGATCATTTACTTCACCACGATATGGTATAGTCTATTTTACAAAATAATTAGATTTTGTATTTTTTACGATTTTTTTTAAAATGAGTCGAAATCGATACGTTTTTATGAATATGATTTCTAAATCGTTCCGCTTGCATTTTCTTTCGCGCTAATGAAAAAAAATTTTTACACTAAAAAAGTTCATGCTTTTTTCTTTTAGAATCAGTCATTTAAAAAATTTAATGTCAAAAACTGTTTCTTTAACGATTTTTCAAAAAATACTCAAAATTTTATTTAAATACTTAATAACTTCTTTATTTATAAAAATAATCTTACGAAACTTTTTTTCCGTGTGTAGAACAATACTATACGTAATCTGGACAAAGATTGATAAAATATCTTAAAAATTACGGTTTAAAAAAATGTGTTTTTCGTTTTTTTATCCCTTTTGCAAGAAATATGTAAGCATTACTTTTTAAAAAGTTTTTTGTTTAAAAATTACCGTTGTTTGCAATCGATATATGAAGTTTGAAAGCATTAACTTAAAAATGAAGCCCGAAAGAATTTTTTTAACTTTAACAAATAACCCAATGCGAACTTGAAAAAAAATCTTCCTTTATTTTAGAGGTATTTTCACTGCTTTCTCGAAAGGAACCGATGGAACATTTGTTATAGCCGCTGCTTTATAAAACGGTAGGTCCCAGGTTCGAAACTGAAGAGGAACAGATATCCAATTCGCATTGCACTATTTGTTACAGCTTAAAATTTTTTAGTGCAATGAAAAAGGTTAAAATTAAAATAAAATATCAAAATGTTTTTATCACAGATCGGGGTTTTTTTAACGTTTTTTTCAGTACATGTAGTATATATATATATAACTAGGCTTTCCCCCATACTGTTTTTTTTTTCTAACTTATATAAATTTATATGTTTAATCAAACATTCAAAAACGTTCAGAAAAAAGCAATCGTTTCAATAGCTATCTGTAAATTTTTCTTTTATTTATTACTTATAGAAATTTGATTTTAATAAATACATATATGTTTTTTTAAAGGATTATTTCGATCATTTCATTACTAAATTAAGTATTTGTTTATTTAAAAGTACATCGTTCATCATTTTGGATCAAAATACATTTTGAGACACTTTTAAGCTAACTATATGTAACGATTGATTGATTCATGAAAAAATCTGAAATCTATTTATTATTTTAGATTCTTAGAAACTAACTATTATTAAAAAATGATGAAAGTTTTTTGTGTTTTACTCTTAGCACATCAGAATCGTTTTCTTTTTATTGCTTCACATTAATAATTTTTTAATTCTAAAGCAATATTTTTTTTTGTAAGTCATACATCGAAATTCGAAGCTATACCTTATCTGTGAGAAGGAGGGGAAGATAGAACAATAATTTTACACTAAAAAAAACCGTGTTCTGGCTATAGAGAGGGGAAAGAAACCTTTCTTAAATCAAAAATAAGGAATGGAACAAATTTCGGAAAAGGGAAATTTTTTGACATAATTTTAGAAATCACTCACATTGTGCGCGTGCAGACACACAGAAATGCTGGTGTCATGAGGAAAAGAGAAAGCCCGAGCAACGCCAGGCTAAGCGGTGGAGAGGTGGAAGTCATTTTGAAAAAGAGTATTAGAAGTGTTGATTTTGTGAAAAGGGAAAATTTATAAAAGAAGAGATAGTTCGTGCAACGCCGGGTCATGCAGCTAGTAAGTTCACAAGTTATTCGTATTCTTTAATTTCTTTCTTTCCTTCCTTCCTCAATGGCGCGACAGCCTAGGGTGGGCCTTTGCCTTCCTAATAATTTCATTACAGGCTGTCCTTTTCTTCGCCTGACATCCAGTTTCTGACATTAATAGTTTTTAGATCTTTTTCTAGGTAATCGAGAGATCCAACTGAGTCTGTATTCCTCTTTTTGAGTGCCATATGGTCTGGCCACAAAATTCTTTTTAGTGACTCGATTGTCGTCCAGTCTTTTTAGCTATCCTGCCCATTTTAACCTTCGTATTGCAATGCATTTAACAATATCTGGTTCTTTAAAAAGTTTATAAATTCCTAAATTGATTCTTCTTCCCCAAATGTTATCACATTTTAAACATTCTTTTATCAACAATATTCCTACCAACGACATTAAACTTTATACTGATGAAAGCAAAATCAATATGAGCTTACAGGAAGCGGCATTTATACTGAGACCCCTAGAAGACAACTTACTCTTAGCCGACGTAACCCTGACTCGTGTTCTGTCTTCAGAAATGAATCAATAACTATCAATGAAGGATTTCATCTAGTTAAATCTAAGAGAGACTTTGACGACACTGGATTTTAACAGACTGTAGAATCTTCCTGCAACATCTGAGCAACTGGTATCATAGTGGAGTTAAAAGTAGTCTTTCCACACACACACACACACATCTTGACCAAGTTAAAGCCTATTTCGAAGAATCACGAAATCCATGCTCCCATCACACGTTAACATTCACGGGAATGACCTTTCGGATAAACTTGTGAAGGAGGGCTGCAAAAAAAAAAAAAAAACTCCCACTACTTTTCTTTATCTTTTTAGGAATTCTTCACACTTAAAATATCAGATTTCATTAAGGAATGGATGAAGCCCCCTTCTCCTTACTGGTACCAAAGTAAAATGCCTGGTTTTTCTCTTTCCCTCTCCTGTGATAGAAGCTCCTCCACAGCCATTGCACTTCTTGCTAGTGGACAAATAAATTGTCTAAAGTTTTGTGGGAACACTAAAACCCTTAAAACGTGTAACAAATGTAATGTTCAACAGTTTTCAGCCGAGAACATTCTGGAGTGTCTGCGCCTTTCTCGAGAGGATCTTTATACTTCTCCACTTCTTGTGCTCAATTTCATCAGAATCAGTGGACTTAATAATCTTGTCTGACTTCGTTAGACCTTGGAGGATTACTAACAACAACATTTTAAACCTGTAAAAATACTTCTAAGGACTCTTCTTTCAAATATAGCAAGTCTCTTTGACTCTCTCGGCCATTGCCCATGTTTCTGCAGAGTATGTGAGAACGGCCTTATCAATGATTTGTAAATGAATAGCTTTGTTTTTCTGCTGATGAAATTAGATTTTAAATATTTTTAAAGTCCGTAGAAAAATCTGCTACCAGTGACTCTATTGTGAACCTCTGGGATTATGTCACTAAGTGTGTTCAGTTTAGAGCCTAAATATCTAAAACCGTTGTAACTTCAAACTTGTCTTCTCCTATTTCAAAATAAGGTTCATTAAAACTGGTACTTGACATGAATATGGTTTTCTTTTGGTTTATGGTAAGAGGCATTTTATTTGCTTCTGCTTCCAAATAAAGGAAGGCCTGTTTAAGTGAATCAAGTGACCTAGAGAGTCTATGACAATGCCGTCGGGAAAAACAAAATCTGTACTGATGTATTAAATAGTTCTCTCTCTTGTATTAATGTTAGAGTCTTTAATAATCTTTTGAAGATAAAGATTAAAAAGGAGGTAAGCTAGTGCACACATCTCCTTGTCTGAGGTCATTTGACAAAACAGTAGGTTCTGACACAAACTGTCCTGAACCTTTACTCTTAGTTTGGTTTCATTTAGAGTGATAATGACCAGGTTAATCAGCTTTTTGGATGTGTTGAGTTTTCTCATTGACTCTTTGAGTAATTTCTTATATACTATGAGTCACAAGTTATTTTAAAATCTATTAACAAGTAGTAGGTTTTGAAACCGAACTCCCTTGTCTTTTCCATTTTTTGTCTTAAGTTAAAGATCTGTTCTGCTGTTGATCTTCCCTTCCGGAAGCCGCATTTATAGTCACCGATGATGTTTTCGGTATATGCCACTAATCTGTTGAATAAAATTTCGCCGTTGTGATTCCCATGACAAAAAACGAATGATGCCATCACGACGTTTTCGAAAACCTCATACGCAACGGAATGACGTCGAACGTGGTCGCACTATCGGTATGCGTGAAGCTGGATGGTCATACCGAGCAATAAGCCGTCACCTTCAACGTACAGACACAGTTGTTCAAAGGTACTGACAGAAATGGTTGCTGCGAGAAACTTATCGACGAAATGAAAGCTCTGGAAGGCCAAGATGCACAAATGCGAGGCAAGATCGGAGGCTTGTTCAACAGGCCCGAACTTCTCCCCAACGGTATCATTATTTACTATTCAACGTACTACAGCCTCCTCCATAACCTCCCTCGTACCTTCCACTATTTCACGGCGCTTGGCTGAGGTGACGTTACGCTCACAGCGGCCTTTAAGACGTCTGCCTTTTACCCCATAATATTGGCGGAATCGTCTGGAGCCAATGATCGTGATTGCTATGACTGGTATCATATAGTATTCAGTGATGAATCCCACTTTACTTTTGAAGCAGTTAGCCATTTTTTCTTTATGTCTGGAGAGGCCGGGGTCAAAGGTCTCAATCTGCCTTTGTTTTACAAACACTTACAGCCATAATCTCTAGTGTGACGGTGTGGGGTGCTATTTCATGTGACAGAAGGTTATTTCTAATTATCCTCCATACATCTTTAACAGCTCAACGATATGTTGATACCATCCTGCGGCCGATTCCATTGCCCTTCAAGGCACGTCATCCAAGGACCTCGTTTCCAACAAGATATTGCCAGGCCCCACATCGCCCGCATATCTCTGGACTGTCTTTGTGCCGTTGATACTCTTCCATGGCCAGAAAGGTCACCAGTTGTTTTACCAGTTCTTACATGTCTGGAACATAGTACAGCGCCAGATTTGGACACCCCAAAATATCGCAGATCTGGAGCAACAACTGGTGGATGCCTGGCGGAATGTATTGCAGGATAACATTAGGAATCTCTATCACTTTTTATCGAGACGTATACAAACATGTATTGTCTCCAGGGGCTGTTCCACCAACTATTGATTTGAGCATTCAAGTTGTATTTGTGAGACGTGGCGGGGCCCAATCGCCTTGATTTTTCTTATCATTTTATTATCTGTGTATGAACTGTACACATTTTTAATTTCATTAAAAATAACCACTTCCTTTATGGTGCTTCGATTTTTTTGCAAAAGAGTGTATTTAAGAGCTAGTCGCATAGTAAGAATTCTAAAAAATGAAATTAGCAATTATTATTAAAGATCTCATGAAAATCATGGGTTATACGCATTGAATGTAGTAATCTAAACTCTAAATGCATGATAAAGAACTACTGAGATTTATTATTAAATTTTTCTGATCAGTTTTGAAATTCCATATACTTTAATTGAACAATTTTAAATCAATTTTTAGTAAAAGAAAGTAAAGTAATTTGCAAATTTTTAATTGCAAAAGGATTAAAATCATTTACTTATTTTCTTCTTTATCACAATAAAATATATCTGGTAGCCACAGAGAGAAACAATTACTGTAAAATGAATTAAAGAAAAGAGAAAAATATATTATGTTTTAAAAATTTTTGTAAGTTTTTAGTAAAAAAAGGTTTCTTGTTAATTATAAAGATGAAAGGGGGATTAAAAAAAGAGAGAGAAGGGAATCATATTAATATTTACTTAGAACGACCTTAAAATGGTGCAGATGTGATAACGGAAGTCGCGGAAATCGAAACAGAAACTGTCTTCGCCTTTTATCAGGAGAAAACACCATTTAGTTAAGAATCTTTTCACGTTTAAAATAAAAATGTTAAATGAAACGATTACGAGGC
Source organism: Trichonephila inaurata madagascariensis (assembly GCA_019973955.1). NCBI lineage: Eukaryota > Metazoa > Arthropoda > Arachnida > Araneae > Nephilidae > Trichonephila > Trichonephila inaurata. Next base: position 1,662,606 of record BMAV01005186.1, read on the forward strand.
GCTTTTTATAACAATCAGTTATTCTTTTAAAAACTGGACGCATTTATGTGCTTACATTAAGCGCATTTATACATCCTTTACTGTAAATTACTGTAGTCGAGATGTACGAAAGTAATTACATTTGATTACAATAAGTAGCATTTGCATACCCTTATAGGAAATTCATGTGTCCTTTTAGTTCATTTCCTTAATGAATACAAAAACATGATAACTTAGAATCAGTATAAAATGAAATTTGTGACAGAAAAAGCTGTAATTACAATTTAAAAGGAAATACTCACGATATTCCAAATTTTTCTATTTTGTGAGATAAAATCCAATCTATTTTTTTCTCTTTCTTAACTACAATAGAAGGATATAGCTGATAGTTTCCTTGTTTAGTTTGTATATTGTTTTCAAAAACAGGAAAAACATCTGTGATCAATGTTCTTTTCGTGAAATGACCACAGTGGGAAATCACACGGTACATAAATAAACATTACGGATTGCATAACAAAATGTTTCCAGGAAGCGAAGAAAAGAAGAAAGAAATATAACAGCTTAATAAAAAAGTTTAATTTAGCACTGATTTTAAAGCACGCAAAACAATTATGGCAGACTAAAGGCTCTTTTATTTAGGACAGTCTAAGGATAATAAAAGTGAAAAATCGAAATAAAAAATATGCTTTTATCATACCTTTTACGCCAAGATACATATTTAAAAAAATTAAATTAACTGAATAATCCAGCTTTATTCTTTGTATGATATTTTAAGCAAATAAGAAAAAAATGTCTGAAGCCCACTTCTGAGCATACATTTTTCGTAATATTTTTGTCTTTCATACTTATTTTAAAAGAGAAATGAAATAATGATGCATAAGAACAGATATATATTGCAACATAACAATTATCTTCCATTCGTACGGAATTCAGTACCCCAAGATAACAGCTTTTAAAAAGAGACGAGCAATCAACACGATTCATAGTGTCAAAATTAGAACAAAATTTATACAAAGAAAGGAGGAAGGTAGAGTGATCGCGAAAATCAAACTTATGAACGCCCTTCTTCAAACAACGTGAATGGAATTTATCTTTCATTGAAGGAAATGTTAATGACATTATTCATATAATTAAGAATTCTTCTCTTTCTTCCACCTTTTGAAATAAAAACTTTAAAAAAAAAACACCACATGCATTTTTTTAAATTTGTGCTATTTGCATAGACGTGAAAAAGTAATGATCAAATTTGATAAATTTCCCTTTGGTCTGGGTATGTTTTCAAGATCTTAAGCTATTCTTAAAAATACGTTTTATAATGGATGTAAATGGATCTCGCTGGCGCGTACACGAACATATACATTAAAAACGAAAATTTATTACCCTTTAAAGTCTTATTCAAATGTATACTTTGCTCTTTACGGACTGAATTATTGATTACCAACATTGCTCACTGAAACAATAATGGTTCAAAAGGTGACAGACCTAGTAACTCTGAACCACAATTAAATGACGAGGATGGCGACTGAGCTGGCACCTCACTTTCCGAATTTCTACATCACGCCAAAGTGTGGACTTGGAGCTTCGACAAATTTAACGCGAATCAACTTTTTTAGACGGAGATTTGCTGCTAATTGAAATGGTGTTTGAGATAAAAGAAATACATCTTAATATTAATCATGCTTAGAGAGAGGGGGGGGGAGAGCATGGCTTTAAAAATTTAAGTTCTAATAGTTTAACTTTTGAGGTGTAAAAGTAATTTGTGTGTGTGTGAAAACGCAGATACAAACACGTCATGAGTTGCTATTTATGTTATCTCAAGGC
>BMAV01005186.1:1664415-1678841 GCA_019973955.1 Trichonephila inaurata madagascariensis
TATCAGAAAGAAATGCTCTTAAAATGTGTGGAAAAATATTCGTGCCAACGAAGGTCCTTGAAAAGAATGAAAAGGTCAGAATATCAATCAGCAGTGCAAAAATCATATAGAAATATAATTGTCTAGTACCGTCAAAAAATTATTAGTAGTATATTTTTTTTAAGGAAAACTTTATTTTTGTTGTCACAGAAAGGAAATTTTACATTTATTTGGCTTGGAAAAGATAAAAATAATAATGATTCAATTTAAAAATGACTTCTGAGAGTTTACAAACTTCTTTTAAAATAGAAATCGATGTTATTTAATTTAATCACAAAACAGATACATTTTAGCTTTTTCATGAAAATCATTTTTTTTAACAAGCATTGAAAATCTGAAAACTTACGCTAAAATGTCTGGATTTTCAAGTGAGAAAATTTCTGTGGATCAATTTACAAAATTTTCGAATGTGTGTGAAGCTTTTAAATATATATAGACTGTCGATACAAAAATCAATGAAAAATATATCGAGGACTGCGCAAGCGAAGAATTCGAAGATGCCCAAACTAATGTTGACAAATAACGATTATCTTGGAATTTATTTAGTTTTTTTCATCAAAAATGAAATTTTAAAAATAATTTACACTAAAAATTGACTCCAAAATTTATCATTGCGCTGTGTTTCCTTTCCATTTATTAAATGATTCAGTTTCAGAAATATGTTTAGTATGCTTTCATTTTATATCTAAGTTACATACTATTTTCCATTTCTAATTTCTGGAATATTTCAGGAATTAAAAGCAATATTCTCATCTTCAGTCGTGGTAATAAAATAAAAACTCTATACACGAACATTTCTCAGATGATAAACAACAGATTGATATAAAAAAAAAATGTTAAATTTAATTGAAATTTGTAATATTGGTTTTTTCCTTGTAAAGTACACAATGTGAGTTGAAATGTAATGAAATTTCCTAGTTTATAAAAGATTACAAAATTATAATCCACCCTTCATTACATTATTTAACGTGAAAGGGAAGATAATGTCTTAAATTTTCTTGATTGTGGATTCCTGATATGATAACGGGAAATGGTAGATTAGATACGGCCGTGAGTCAAATATATTGGGACTCTGCATCCAATATAGAAAAGTGCCTGCTGAATCGAAATTCACAAATACGTGAAAGAACGACTACAATACATATTTAATTGGTTATCCTAGATCTTTTATAAAAATGTTAAGCTTAATTTATTTGAGACTTAACTGCAATCTTAGATTCATTTTCAATATAAATTCATAAAATTTAATGCATATTAGATTGTATTTCTTTTTAGGTTAATCTTTTATTTTAAGAAATATAAACCATGCAAAATATTTCTTTGACTAAGTTTTAGAAGTTAATATATTATAATAATAATATATCAATTTGTATGCGATAATAAAAATAGACCATTTATTTTATAACTAGTCATCCTGTTGAAGTGCAGTTGTTCTGGGAAATAGAAAAGTATTTTCGATAGTAATAAGAAATATTGCCTAGTTTCCAAGTTAAAAATGCACTTCAGCTGCGTATAATAAAGCAATAACAAATGTTTCATTAAAAATATTGGAAGTAAATTGTTTTTTGTTTTTTTTAAATTTGTAATGGGGCAGCGGATTGATGTTTTACCACTACAGTCCTAGTACATTCGCTGGGGACTAGTACCTCTTTATAGTGCGGATCCATACAGATGGAATATCAATCATCGCAGGTAATTTGGATGCCCAGTTTCCTCTGAAGAGAGAGGCGCCTGAGTTCTGACGATGCAAAACCGTACTAGAAATTTAATTTTGCCGAGAGCACCTAAGCCGAACAGGCACTCAAGGAATCTTTTACGAGCCATAAAATTATACGACATGGACGCCGTCTATTTTCTGCATCGTGAGAATCCACCTACTTGGGTTGGAGTCGAACTCTCAACCCTAGGCGTACAAAGCCAGCGACAAACCAACTACGCCATCCAGATGGTGAATTAAATTGTTTTAAGAAAAACGGGGCTAATTTTTAACTTTAATAATATCCTTGAATTTGGGGGTAGATGTGTAGATGTTGTTAGTAAGCGATTTGTAAACAATTACTAATGCCCGATTCTTCTTCCATCACGCTTCGGAGTTAGTAGTCGAGGTCAACATCCCGGATTGGATCGCATAATTTCAAACATTCAAATCATGTATCGCGAAGAATAGCAGACCACAATAGTTTTTAATGCATGCGTTATAGAATGGATGGAATCCTCCCCCCACCCCCCACACAAAAAGATTGGAAAAGATGTTTTTTAGAACATATAGGAAGAAAAAAAAAGAAAAGAATTAATTTTTGTACTAATTACTGCCACAAAGAGAATGAAATTTAGATAGTTGAGTTTTTTTCTGGTAAAAAGTCGAAGCAATTTTCATTAAAGAAAACAGGTATTTTAGTACTTTTTAGCGTGAAATGCAATGAGGTCATGGACTAAATAGTTACAAGAAAGGGGAGGGGGGGACTCATCAGGTACATTTAACGCTTCTTTAGCGTTGAATTTGTAAAGGAAAAAAAATTGCTGTCGAAATTACAGTGCGCGATACGGAAAACCGACAAAAGCATGGATCGGAATAATTCAGCGGTGAGGGAAAAAAAACTGTGATAATGAAAAGATACATTGTGTATAACATGCTATTAACTATTCAGTACTTATTTTCATCAATAATTAATTTAGGTTATTAATATCATTGAAAAATAATTTTATTCTGTGTCTAAATCATCTAACCGAAATTTTAAGTCTTTTTCCATATTTTCGAACATTCAACCCCATTGTTTCAATATTATATTTTTTGAAACTATTTTTTAATTATTTTTCTCCTAATTTCTCTACTAAGGAACATCTCTTCAGCTTAGGTAACTTCCGATTAATAATAATTCCCCAACCCCCCACATAACCGCGATACCACCCTAACTTGCATGTTCCTTCTTCGAGATGAAATGCTATCTGAATATGTAACCAACCGATTGGGAAAGAACGACTCTGTTAGTAAAACAAATCCGATATTGCATTCAATGAAGACTAGAATATTTATAATTAAAGGGCTTAGAGAAAAAAAAATTCTAAAATTGGTCTGATGATGATTAGTGTATAATTTTAACACCTTTAACATGAGTGCTGGTTTATCTCTAAATTTCAATCACGACGCCCACCCATTCTGTTATTGTTATTTACTGGAGAGAAATCACTTACGTTTCATTTATATATAAAAACTTTTCCCATTTTTACCACTTTTTTTGTTTGTAATTTTGGAGTATTAAATGTGCAAGTGCGCTAATAAATTTTTCAAATAGTTAGTTTTAGTATCATGTATAGTATTAAATGAGTAGACAAACATATCGGTATGAGATATTCTGGAGCTCACTTCACGCTTTTGATTGATACACGTGCGACTAAATATCTAGTAGTCTGTAAGCATTCCACCGCATTCATTGATTTTTTCCGACTCAGCATTTATTCTCCTTGATCCGGGCGATCTGTTTCAACTAGTTAATCAAAAGAGAAAAAATATTTATAGTGAAGAAGTTTTCTAATAAGGCCTGATTGAATCACTTGAAATTAGGATGGATGCATTTTTTATAAAAATATTGCAAATCAGTAAATAATTTTTTAATAAAATAAGCTTGAATGAATGAAGTTATTGCTTTAAAAAATTGTGTCTTTCGTGTAAAATGATTCGACATTTTCCCTTTTGATACAGAGAAAAGATTCATTTTGTGGATGGAAAAATGATACGGAGAGTTTCCGAATAATTAATGAACAAAATTGATTTCAATGTGGTACTGTGAAAATGCGGTTAACTCTTCAGTCGAACTACTTTTTCAAAAAGAGCAGAGATAAAAAAAAAACCACTTACGCATCATTGTGAAGTCGTCCGATGTTTGTTGATGTTTGACGGGATCCTCTTTTTGGTATTCGCGCGTGTTTTTTACCTTTTTATACGCCGGATGGTTTCCAAAGTGATATGAAAATGCAAAAAAAAAAAAAAGGAAAAAGAAAAGAAAAGACCCCCTACTCTCCCGCCGCTGGGCGGTGTTAGAGCAATGAATGAATTTTCGAGAACCAATGGGGAGCGGTCTTCTTTTCTTTGCGTCAAAGTGACGTCAAGCGAAACGGAGCGAATCAAATTAAACGGCATCGACACGTGCGATTACGCGATAACTCCTTTTTGTTTATTAATTTATTTTTCGTGGGGGATTCACGGAATGTGCAGTTATATATATTTTTCAACTGAGATTCTCTTCCCTCCTCCTTTCACTTTACAAGTAGCAATTGGAGTGAAATAAAAAAAAAAAATGAGCTGACACCGACGATCAGAAGTATGACACCTGTGAATTAATTTAATGGTTCTTAAGTTATTTATTAATAAAATGAAGTTCTTTGGAATGACGCAAAACTAGAATAGTTGACAATAAGTCAGATGGTCATCAAAAGGATCATTAGGAAAAAAAAAGAAAATGTTTTTATTTGTTATCTTCTTGGTCGGATAACTCTTAACATTTGGAGAGAATTTTTGTAACTAATCCAAACCAAGTGTCAATCCTTTAACGACAGCACACAACTGCTAAGCTGTTAAGATATACCGTATTTACTCGAATCTAAGCCGCACTATTTTTCCAATGTTAATGCGACTGAAAATCGGACACGCTTAGAATCGAAGGCAACAAAAATTCGTTGGATGAGGAAATTGAGTTTCGACCCCTTTCAGAAGGAAAATGTAACCCTCCATTCTGGCCACTTCCATCGGAGACTCATTACATTCCGCAGTTTATCTTCAGTATCCAGTATATCCTGAATTTCGCTGTTTGCTCGTTTTTAAGAATTATTTTTATGCGCTTTCTTTTAATTATCTAAACATTACATATGTCGATAATGGCATCAAGACAAGTTCACTATGACGCAAATATGAAAAGGAATTCGATTTTATATCCAAAAGAAAACAGAACAGCGGCAAGAAAATTGAAACGGATGAAACAAATATACGTCAATGACGTAAGCAACCAAAGTCTGATTAAGGTAGCTGGAGGCCCCAGGTGGTAAAAGGTTTGAGGCCCATGGGCTCAAGAGTCGAAAAACACTAAAATAATGAAAAGAGTCTCTTATACTTTAAATTATCAAACTAAAATGTATTGCTAATAATAAAACTCAATGGCTAAACAAGAATCTTAACTGTATTTAAAAAAATTAAAAACTTTACTGAGCTTGCAGTTTTGCTACATAACTTGATTTCTCTTTGGCAAATGCATTAATTATTTTTACCACATATATTTTGTCCAAAACTTTTTGTTCTGTATATAATATGGACATTTTGTTCAATATTTCTTTCTCCCATAGTACTTCTTAAATTATTTTTTAACACATTTTAAAACTGAAAAAGATCTTTCACCTGATGTATTCAATAGCTGTACTGTTAAAAATATTTTTAAAAGTATTTCTACAATAAGATTTCGTCGCCCATCCGGTATAGTGGTTAGCGACGCTGACTGCTGTGGCGTAGGGACTGGGTTCGAATCCCGGAGAAGACATGGAAGTTTGCAAATGTATAGTGCCTGCGCGGCATGGGAGTACTCTAAATAGCCATCGAGCCGCACGTCCTCTCGTGTGGTTGGTGGAAGGGGAAGAGAGGTGGGAGGCCTCTGATCACCCCCAGAATGTTCTCCCTCTAAATTGGGGTGGAATCGAGCCAAATCGTACTGTCACCTGTATGGTGCTCAAAGCTACGGATAACGACAGACGTCACTTAGCCCTTTGCCATGATGAATTTCATGGGCCTCGATCTGGCCTTTGCCGATCAGGTGGCCTTAGTAACAACAACAACAACACAATAGGATTTCTCTTGCAACTCGATACATTTCTAGTGGTGGTTCTCAATATATCTTTGTTTTCTTTCCATTTCGTGTTCCAATTCATATCGCCAAAATTAAAAGTCGAGTACGAGGGTGAGTCAGAAAATAAGATTGCCCTGTGGTCAGAGTTTGTGTATGAAAGTTGTGAAATGTGTGTAGAATGATAAGAGGATTAAGATAAGGGTTTATTTTTCTGCATAAGTACCAAGTACATTGAGACGTTTATCATACCGTTTGATAAGCTTCAAAGAAGCCCTCCAGGAAAAACTCAAGGGTTTGCATACGGAACGAGAGTTTAACACAGCTTGTTTAACTTCAGCATTGCTTCCAAAGCGCCTTTCGGCGAGATTCTTCTTCAAAGCCAGAAACAGATGAAAGTCACAATGCGAAATCAGGACTGTATGGTGGATGGCGTAGGTGCTCCCAACCAAGAGTTGTGCAATATGGTTGCCGTCACTGAGTCATCTAACAACAGAACGCCAGATCTGAGAAGCCCTCGCCGCTTTTTCCAAATCGCCTCTCAATTTCAACAGCAATTCACCGCGTAGCATGTACCCAATGTACTAACGAATGATGTATCGGTGTCTAGTGTGTTCACCTGCGGTGTCGTCTTTCGCCCAAAGCCGTTAAACACTTCTTCCGTGCAAAGCCCTGAGTTTTTCCTGGAGGTCTTTTTGAAGCTAATCAAGCGGTATGACAGGTGTCTCAATGCACTTAGTAATTAAGTGGAAAAATAAACTTATGTCTAATCTTTATTGTCTCATTCTATGTTTTGACTTTCATACACAACTGTGACCACAGTCGACAGGGGAAACTTATATTCCGACTTACCCTCGTATATGTAATTTTGCTCAATTTAGATAACTCCTTCTGAATGCGTGTTGTTATGTGTCGTTATATTTCAACATAATTAGTTTGATAGATTTTATTTTATTTTTTTTTATTAATGAACCACTTTGAACTAACACGGGCAATTTTTGATAGATTTCGCTACTTTTAGTCTCCGTCAAATAACGAGGACGTTAACTGTATTGACGTTTCCTTCCTTGGTGGGAAAATATATTATATACTTAATAGGATTGGGATCTTTATCCTCATGACCGTAGGTCTTTTGTACATCCCCACACTTAGCCTACCGATCCTTCCACTGCCGAAAACGCTACTTTCATGTCCACCGTCGCTCCATTTATGTCATTATCTTATCCCTGTTCTCAAAACGGGAATCTTTCAATGGTGTCTGAACTTTTGGAAGCTACCAGAAGTCACACAAGGAGTCATATCTGAAGAGTAGATAAAACTATTCTGGAAACGACAAGAATTCCATGTTGCGCCAAGAAAGTTCCTATCAGGAGCGATGAAGGAGTTGGAGCATTTTCATGACTCATACTGCCAGTTTTTCTCTTTTTAGAGATCTGATCTTTTGAGCCAAGCTGCATTGAAATTGTATGGCTGTGAGAAGGGACCATATTTCATATTACTCATTTTCAATTAGATATCAAAAAGTAGAGTTTGAGCCTCCCTGCACCATAAAATGACTTTTGGTACTTCTCTTTTTCTGATATAAATGTATGTTCAAATCAAATCCCATTAAAATTTACCCATTAGTTCCACACGCGCGGGCGCATACATATATATATATATATATATATATATATATATATATATATATTCTCAGCTAATTTTATTTTTCCTAATTCCAAAAATTCATCTATGTCGGGAAAAGAAAGACTCAGATAAAAATACTTACGTTTATAAACGATTTAAATAATTTCTTTTGAAACAAATGCGCGTAAGCCAGCGTTTGTGTAAGTGCTTTCCTTTTGCATGATGGTTTTTATGGGATTTCAGCATTGGCAAATAAGTATTACGAAGAAAATATCATTAATCAATCCTATTGCATCTTTTCGTCATGACGTTTGGTTTCCGGCAAAACTTTCAACAAATGATGTAAAAAATTGGAGCGTTATTGGAAAGCCCTTGGATTCTTTCTAAAAGTATACTTTTTTAAAGAAAAATATGTTACTCCAGATGGAATTCTTACTCATTTGTATTTCAAAATTAATGTAATATATCTAGGTAAGAAAAACACGATGTGCTTAGTATAGAATAATAAAATAAAATGAACCAGAGAAATTCATTGACATAATAAACTTATTTAAAGATTTATTAGGAATAATGCAATTTTATTAAAAATTAAAATCTTTACTAATTTTTTTTTCAAAATTCTTTAAAATACGATGAAACAAATGAACACACTCTCTCTCTCTATTTTCAGATGACTCGTGTGTTTCTCTATCATTTATTTTTAGAATTTACCATGTGTATTGCATTCTCATCTAGCTTACATTTTTTGGATATTACTCTTTTCAATAATAGAGCAGTTGATTAGATTAACAATTTCACACAGCTAAATTTTTTAAGGAAGAAAAATTGTATAAATTCCTTCAAAAACATTTTATATTTCTGTTAGTTTTTCAATTGTAATGCAAGATACTAAAAAATGAAAATTCCCGTGCCGAGTTTGCTTAACCATAAATTATAACTTATATTTTTTGCATAAAACAAACACTTTTTCTTTAAGGACAGACAGAAGAAAAATATTAGTCAACTTAGTTCATAATTACATCAGTCTGAATGTCTCATTCTCGGTGAGTCTCCCACACTTAAGATTTTTTTAAAGTATGACCTTTTATAAGTAGGAAATATTTGTATCCTATACACAAAATTTATTTATATACGGATTTAAAAAATTAAAGAAAAAAAATAATCTCAATATATATATATTACGTATTTGATGCATTTTTATAAAATAAAACACACGTATAGTTTAATTGTAGATTTTGCTCTTAATAGTAACTATTAATCAAAATGTGTTAAAAGGAAAGTAAACAGAGAACGACCGGAAGAGTTTTCTTCCGTCGAGAATTTGTGGTCACGATAGCCTAGTGGCTATGATCATGAGTTCGCGGCCGACTGTCGAGTGTTCGAAACTTGAGGGGGTATACGCAGTTGCGAGGCTGAAAAAAAACGTCTTTTTTATGAATTTTTCATAGAAACAGTTTTTATTTATCAATTACAAGTGATCGTAATTCAAATAGAGTCTACTTTTAAGAATACAATACCGCGTTGATCATGCCAAAATATGGATGTGCACCGCTCCTGTAGATCATGTCCTGAACGACCTCCAAAAAAAAGGTGCTTGGCGGTGATCTCCATTTCGGCGATTTGGATTATCCGAAATAAAAAAAAATATGGTGAATTCCTTTAAAGAATAGATTAATGTAGGTATTAAACGAAGGAATAATAAAAATTTTGATTTTTGACAAAGGGGTGTCTATTTCAAAAAACTGAAATTTGACGGAAATTTTCGCTCTAAATTGTTAAAAAAAATAGTAATAATTTTTTAAAATCTTATTCCTTCGTTCAGTATCTGAGAAATATATCTAGGAAGGTTGTGTAAAAATTTGAGACTGATTGGCTGAGCCATTTCTGAGAAATCGAGATCACCCACTTTGAAAATACAGTTTTGAAAAAAACGTGTTTAAAGTTTCAGAAATAGTTTACACATAGTTAAAAAAATTTTCTTCAACTTATGTGGTATCATCTATTCCAAGGCTATAAGAGGGACCTTCTGCAGTATCGGTAGCTTCTAATAAGTCCAGCTGTGTGATGTTGTCGTCGAGTCATTCTTCCTTCTCGCGTGCTCCCATGCGCTCTCGCGTCGGAGATCATCACACGCTCTGCGTCCCCTTTGTCGACATAAGCATGAGCTGTGGTGCCTTATGAAAGTCCTAATGCACCCATGAAGTACAATAACGATTTTGTACCTTCATTAAACATTCCAGCTGCAATGTGTAAGCCACTATTTCAATAACTTTAGAGCCCCATGGAACAATTTTTGGAGTTATTTTTCATATTAACTGATTATAACTCTCATTATTGTTTTGTGTCAATCCACCAATATACATCTTTCCAATAAATTAAAGTTGCTAAGGTCTTCATAAATTGGATATATAGCTTCAGCATCTGGTAAAGTTGGGTAATCATGGGTGTAAGAAGATAATGTGTCTGTTTCTAGCGCTTGCTGACACTGAACATTTACGGGGCATTTTTTTTATAACTTTTAAATAAAATTTACTCCAATATAAAACAAAAAATCACGAAAAGCAAGTTTGAACTGAACGCACGACTTTACAACGTGGCAGAATTCTGTAGACTGACGAAATACTTTTATTTTAGGTTATAATAACTGAATGTGACCTCGAAGTACTTAGAGGATCTATTATACTCGCCTTCTACTAGAAACACAATTGAAAAAGGAGCCTCAGGTAGCGCGTGCAGTGAGTGCACACAGCTGCTACTCCGATTCTCACTCTACCTGCTTTCTAACACTCTGGCGTGGCCTTGCAATTTCAAGTATATCTCCGAAAATATCTATCGGATTGGCTTCAAATTTTCAGAGAATATACTTAAATATGTCTACATTTTCCAAAAATGCAAAAAAAAAAAAAAAAACCCTCGATTTTTTGAAAATTTTATAACTGCGTATAACCCCTTAATCCCACTGAAGACCCTACGTGTTGAAAGATAGATGTACGTTATATCTGTCGCGGCACAAAGTCCTCCAGTTGGCGTGGTATGGTTGTTCAGAAAGGAGGTTCCAGCTCAGGAGTCGTACTCGTCCCTTGATCGTGGCTCAAAATTATGAGGTCCGCTGTCAATAGCACTTGTGTAGTTAATAAAAACTCACTCATTCGTCGAAAATTCAAAAGATATACAAAATTTGTGTGTTTGCTTATGCCATTGTTCAAGCTTACTCTTACGAGCTATGAATTAAGATTTCAAAAATGTATTCTAGGAAATCATTATCTTTAAATTTCTCTCTCTCTCTCTTCGAAGAAAACTTACATAAAAATTCTCAAAAGTGTATGAGATATCGATTGAGATATGATTTAATTTATATGTAATCAGAATTCCAAGAAATAAACGAAAATAGAATCTGATTTTTCCGAATTTTTAAAAAAAAATATGAAAATGTCATTTTTGTGTGTGTCTCGAGATCTAACTAGTTTTATTTATTTAATTTCCATTCTTTCATTATTTTACTCATTTAAATATCCATTGACAAATTAGGAGTTTAAGTAATTATATAATTAAAAAATAACAAATTGGTACTGTAGATCAGTAAATTTATTGACTAGTAAAGAAGAATGCGTGAAATTTTAGATAAAAACTGAATTAATTCCTTATCAATTCTAGATAAACGAATATTCAATCCCGATGCTATACCAGGTTGCACTTGCTTGTAGTTCACTAAAATAGACATTTGTTTTAGTAATGATACCATTAAAGTTTTCAGACCAATCTATATTAAAAGTAAAAATAATATATGATTTTTAAAATAAAACTATTTTTATATCAAAGTGTAATTATAAAAGAAAATTATAGAATATAAAAGAATATAATATAGAATATATAATATAATATAGAATATAAATATAGAATATAAAATATAGAATTATAAAAGAAAATAAATATGCATTTAACTCCCTTAATTTTGCATAAAATGTTTTAATATCAGTTTCGCAATCAGATGTTTTGCCAAATCGCATTTTATTCCGTTAATTTAAACCTTTATCCGATCTGAATATTCCAAGTTTTCTTGATTCGCACTAATTAGTACCAATTCTTAATTCCCTGCCTCACCTTTATTATGATATTTGAACGGATTGGTCGAGAAATCGAATTCGCAGGTAAACAATGTAGAACATACTTTTCTTTATATAAAAAAATTGGAGAGGTACATTTTTAATTCAAAATTATTCAAAGGTAGTTCTGAGAATCATTCGTGTGTCTTTTTTCTAGGCAAAAGGATCATTTAAATAAAACTTTACCTGCATTTCTGTTATGAAAATTGTGAAATAAATGGAATCATTCGTTTGTTTTACGACGCTACTAGAGAAACACTGCCGGTCAAATAATCTCTCCATTGAAATATAGAAAGTATATACTAACATTTTTGTATTTTATATTAAAAAGAAACAAGCAATTGTACATTTTCACTTAGTATAATTTAAGAAAACTAAGTAGTTTAAGTTTTATACATATTATGCATTTCAATCAGTGTTTTCTCATTATCTGTATGTTATATTCATTAGGAAATTTTAATAAGCACACTATAATAAACACTAATGGTAATATTTTTTATTCAAAAAGTCTGTATTTTTTTTTCTGTGGTGAAATTAGCATTAACGACGCTGAACGACTCTGGGAAATGAAACGCGAAGCGTTCCGCCATCCTATATCTGATAATTTGAATAGAGCCTTTATGAGAGAGACTCTCCTGATTTGTTGGGAGGATGTGGTAAGGAGGCGTGGTTAAGGTAACTGCTTCGGAGGTATACAAAGTTGGCGGGGAAAACTCCTGATGTTGATTAATATTATTAAGATTACTTAACGTTTTAGAGGATTGAAATTAAAATTTTTCAAAAAATATTTCATTAAAAGAATTGCTATATCGTCAGTCACGCAATTCATGTTGCTTATAAACTTATTTCAGATGCTTCTATGTACTAAATGTGTGCGAATTGCACGCATACATGTAAATATTTTTATGTGTAGAAACTTTATCTATTTATTATTACATAATTTATAGTTTTTTAGATGTGTTGAGAGATGAGTCAATTGAAAATGTACCTTTGCCTCAAAACAAGAGATTATCTAACATACTTCGATACATTTAATTAATTTAGGGTATTCTGTTTATTGTTGTATACACAAACATATCACAAAAATATGTATAAATTAATATTTATTTTTCATTTTAAAAATGTGAACTTCTACGTAAGACCTTTCGAAAATTAATATATATTTGAATACTTGAACATTTCAAAAATATATTTGATATATTAAACTCTAAAAAAACGCATCGTAATTGAGGGAGGGGGTTCAGTGTCCTTAACAAGCACGATATCAAAGATTTTGTGTCCGTGTGTCGCTTGTTAAGTTATTAATCTATATTGAAAACTATTTCCGGTTTTAAATCTAAGAATTAGTTTTCAGGGAATGATGAAAGTTTTCTTCAAATACCACTTAGGTATGCACTTGAATAATTAGTAATTTCTTATAAATTGTAGAATAATACGAAGAAAATGATGGTTACATAAGACCTTAACACCTGCATTGCAAGAGTAAGAATAAAACTTGATAGCCTTATCAATTTTTATTGTTTGTTCCTGTGAACTCATACTGATTATACCAGACAAAAAAATCTCTGGGGTTATGGAGGGAAAACAATGTATTAAAAAAATGGTTTTTCCCTCCAACTGAAGCTTCGAGTGGTTTTCCCCTCTCTAATTATCATCAATGGTAAGAATTAGGCCATATACGACAGTATGTTTAGTTGTCACTATTATCCTTGACCGTTCGTGCACGAGTCTTACTTTTTCAAAACGTTTGTAAACAGTCAGCAGGAAGTGCGTTGTTACTTTTCAGATTTCGAATTTCCAGAAAAAGCAGTAAACAAGATTTTGTTTTGGTATGTACATATCACTGAGGGTATCAGAAACAAACTGATAAGAAGAGTTATACAATTAATCCGTTTGGGTTTACTTCCGCCCACCCAGCCCCTTTCCTTCCTTTTTTTTTTTCATTCAGAAAAAAAAAAAAAGAAGCAAAGGATGAACCTTCAACGAACATCGAGAAATAGGTGGACATTTCTTTTTGGTTCATACCTGATCTTGCTGAAGTATGAGAAAAGTAGAGAAAAAACATCTTATATTTAAAACTTTTTCTTTTTTGCTTAATTTTCTCAAAATTTTGGATATTTCAGTAAATAAATAAAAAAAGAATAATGTGAACAGCTAAAAAAAGTACACGCTATATTTCCCATTCTCTTAGAGATATCTAACAATACAGTTGTTAATTAAAAATCTATGTCAAAAATGAAATTCCATCGAGAGCAACTTGTTCTTTGACCAAAGATAAATACAAGAGTACATTCTATTGATCACATAGCAAAAATTCCATCTCATTGAAACTCTTAGATTATGAAACTCCATGGTATAATAATAAATCCTCTGTGTCATTTAATTTTTAAATCTAAATGAATGCTGAAAATTGTATTTTAATAATTGACTTTTAATAAAGCTCTTCACACAAAAACATAAAAAATTGAATTTTCCAATTATTTTTAAAAATAGTGTTCTTCGAATGTTATATTTTACAACATTATTGAAAGAATTAAAAAATAACTAATAACTGTATTTATTTTTGGAATGTTTTTGAAAATTATAGATAATATTTTGCAGCTAATTTTTAAAATCCTATTTAGTAATTTTGTTAACTTGAAACGATTTTTTGTAACTTTTTTTTATTTTACTAGATTGGCAACAGTCCTAATGTTGACATCCTTGACTTGTAAAGTTTAATTCTTTTTAAGGAAGCATTAGTTAGGCTTAGTTAATAAAAATTGATTGATATTTATAATGCAATTTTACTAATATTTATACCAAAAAGGACCAACATACACATTATTATGTT
>BMAV01005186.1:1683841-1700601 GCA_019973955.1 Trichonephila inaurata madagascariensis
ATAATTTTAAACATTTTTAATTATTAATATTTTAAAATATTTTTAATTAATAATAATTTTAAATAATTTTACTAATAAATAGTTTAAGTTCTATATTTTTAATTTTTTTTTACTTTATAAAATACAAAATAATAACAAAAAATATCATTTAATATTTGATAAACCTTTCATAAATAAATTTATTTAATTTAAAAAAATAATATTAAATGAATTGAAGAAAAAAAGTTGATCGCGTGGAATTGAACCCAGACCTAGTGCATTGTAAGCAGACGATTTACCAATCAAGCTACGAACTCGTTGCAGGAAATTTAAATTTAATTGTATAAAAGCTAAGCATGAATTTCGAAGGCTGATTTCTCTGAATTGCCTGGCCATTTGGCGGAATTACATTGAGGGGTGAACACCCTAAAGGAGTACTAATATTACACCAAGTCTCGATCCCAAATGAATTTCCTTAGTCGTGCCCTCTCCTTGTCAGTATTTCCGGAGCACAAATCAATTAAAAATGTTTAGATAAAATTATTGCAGCTCTGACTGATATAATAGATAATTTAGAGTCTGCTATGGAAAGTTCATTACATTATAATGAATCGATTGTGCTTCGTGAGTCACGAGTGTTGTTGTTGCGCCAGTAGGGCTGGATGTCCATGACTTCATGTACTCTAAGGAATTTCAAATCCAACTACGGATTGACGGTAAGATCCTGTCTAGAGATCCCCAGGCATTTGTAGGATATGTTCTGGAGAAGCAATCTTAGTGGTTCTCACTTGGTGCAGACTGCAAAGCTCTTGGCACCATCAGTGTTTGTCAAAGATCTGAGATGTCCACTGACAAAGTGTGGTTTGGTTCTGTTTGTTGCAACCAAATGTCAAAGAACCGCAGATGATATCGAAGGATCATAAGCACCAGCTTCGGCTAAAATGTCTGCAATCTCATTGCCTTCAATGTCCCGAGTGGAAAAAGATATTTGGAATGTTTAAATAATAACCCTACTGAAGTCCTCTCTAAAATTTACTGTTTTGTAACGAGAGGGAAAGAGTTTTTAGTGAAGTGTTTATTTTAGATTTGCCATAGATAAAAAAGTGAATGCAATCTTTATTACTTCTGTAAAAAAGTGTGTCTTCTACTATAAGACGCTCAGCCTATGCCAAAGAACTTATGGGCATTTTGACTGAAACTATACTAATAACTAGAATTGTTAATCATATGTGACCTCAGTTTTAAATTTTGATTCTAAGAAATATCTAATAAAGTGCCACATTGAGTTAAAAGCTCTTTTCGAAAATGCAACCCATACTTGAACAACCGGATAGTAGAAATATAATCTTTGACCAATTCAGTAAGTGGGATGCATTGATATGATCAGAAATCATGCTCGTCTATTTAAAAAAAAGGGGTTTTCCCTTATATATCTCGAAAAAATAACCTACAGTGAAGTACAGAAGAAGAAATGTGATATCTGTGATTTCTAATGACTGTTTCTGTAAAAATAGATATGGGGGGATTCAAGCCAAAACTGAATTATCCGGTAGTATTAATCCTGACTTATTACGAAAGAAGAAAAATGGAATTGAAATACAGAGATTTTTAAACGAATTATTTTACTCAAGTTTCTTAGCAGCAATGTTTTTTTTAATCGCAAAAATATAATTATACCGCTTTAATTTCAACATGATATAAATGTTATTTTAAAAGTATTTTCTTAAAAATTCTAATGGCTACGAATAAACAAGACAAATATAAGTGGCGATAATTTATCTCTTATATTTATTAGGTACAAAAAAAGAAAGAAAAAAAAAGATTGGTTAATTTACTCGACTTTTCCTGTTCTCTTTCATTTGTCACTTACTTTCGGGTAAAACGAGAAAAACATCCTGTTCTTAAAAATGTTCTCAGATTCTGTAATCATTAAGAAAATCAATGAAACTGTTTAAAATTTATAATCCTTTTCTTTGTGTATTTTAATGCATTTTTTATGTCATGGAAATTTAAAATTATGACAGTTAGAAAATTTAGGGATCTTTTTTTGTGAAGTTAAAAATTATAAGAATGTTTTTTTAATTTTACTAAAAAATCCGAAAAATCAATTTTTTCTTCTCTTTAAATGTCTTATGTTTGGCAGCTTGAACATTCTACAGGAAATGAATAATTAAATTAATATACAGTTCAGTAATATGAGTGTATATATATATATGAATTCTACAAATGTAGGTGGCATAAAAGTTGACGGTCTTTGCTAAAGCAAAGTAAATCAATGAAATGCGAAGGATATTTAAAATAATCATTCCTATTCGATCGAATGAAATAAGTCCAACTCATTTGCGGCAATATTGCATTTTGGAGATTAAAATGAGAAAATAAGCGTTTCTGGTATTGTACTCATTTTTATTTAAAAAGATTAAATTACTAAATTATTGAAATTATAATTTTAAGTTAATTACAATTAAATTCTAAATATTAGTTTTTTTTCACAAATAATTACTGTATGATCAGCACTCCACTTATTAGTAATATACTCATGTATTTCCATTTTGTTGTTAGATTTTATTTTCATTGGGAATTCATTAAGTAAAAAATAGTTTTTCACACAAAATATATGTAAATCTAATATACAACTGAAACACAAAGGAAAATTTTTCGCCATTCCCCAACGAATGTATATTTTATTGGCTAATGTGCTTGAATGACTTTAGAAAGCTTTTGTATGTATTTATTTACGGTAATACTTTTGACAGCATTCTGGGCAAGAAGCTTACACGCGAAAAACATATATGCATTAGCAACAATATACAAGCGAAGCTTATAATAGACCAAATCGTTTTCTTTTTTTAATCCATCGCCTTCAGCTTATACTTGTATCAAGGAAGTTACGAAACCGTTCTTTAATAATATGATTTCTCAATCTGAGCTCTGTTATTGGTTTTATAGGATCCGGTGGCTGGTGCAGTATTTTTCAGTTAGATATAAAATTTGTGAAGACGTGACACTTTTCAAAATTAAAGTTGAAGTTAAAATTGTTTTGTCGTTAAGAGGGTAGATAAAAAGAATTAGTAACCACGCGATATTCTGTTGGTTTCTTGGGCCAAAATGAGTTAAAAGAAAATCCCTGTCATGAGAAACGAAATAGAGAATAATTACACTCACACATTATATGTATATGCTCCGTGACATTCGAAAAAACAGCCAGTACCAAGAGGGAGTGGTCATAAAAATTTGCAAATTTCAGAGTAAGCATGCCCCACCAAGAAATGCAAATGGCGTGAAATGCACTGCGATCCAGCATATATTGAGTAGGATATAAGGAAAGGAATTTGTGTAGAAGGGGAAATATTCGTGTCGTTATTTCTGCCAAAGAAATCATTGTGGATTTTGTCTTCTTGTCTCAGGAACCACGTATAATAGTTAATACCAGTCCATTGCGAATGGAGGCAGTTCTAGCAGACAGACGATTTTACAAGAGGCATTGTGAGAGCAACAGGTTCATCCATTCGCCAAATCTCAACTGATTCCTCTACAGGTCCACGGTGTGGAAAAGATGGTTAGAATCCAAACGTATGGCCAGTTTTAGGAATGTAGATGCGGTAGATAATGCTGAGCTTGAGCGGCGTGGACGATGAAATGACATAGTGTCATGTTCTCCGACGAATCATACGTCTGTTTGTCTAACGAAAGTCACTGTGTAGAGGATGACATTGTCTTGGTATCCCAATCCCGCTGCATCCGCGGAAAACCCAGCAGCGTGGCAACACAGCATAATGATTGACGGGGGGGGGAGCATTGCATACGATGGTAGGTCACATTTGATTCATATACACTATGATGTTTCTAACAATAGTGGATGATGTGCTGAAATCGGGGATATTCCTTTTTTACTTCGGGATGTTCAATGCCCTTTACTAGCAGTATAATACTCGATCGCATGTTACACTCATCAACCAACATAATCTACAAGATGTGGGGATGCTTTCCAGGCCACCATTCTGCCTTGATCTTTCACCAATTGAACACATTTGGGATGTGAGTGGATGCCAATTACATACACTTCCATCACCGCGTTTAAAAAATGAACTATGACAAATGGATGGTAGTGAACAAAACGCTATCCTTCAAGACGCTATTCGTATCGTCATTGACTCCGTATTTAGACGCGCTTCTCTCTTTATCGCTTATCGCGATAATCCTACGGAGTTGACGCTGCTTACGTCGTATGTTATGTGACTTTTTTTCTTAGATCAAATTACTGATCACGAGAACAAGTGATTCTCATGTCGTTTACCTCTAATGGCTGTATATACCATCACATCAGATGAAATTCACAAATGATGGGATCAATTGCAAACAGAACTCTTAGGGTTTCCTCGGTGCCTCAAGATACGGAAATGTCTATCATGTACTGCACACAGAAACGAAACATAATATGAAAAGATGAGGTGATGTCACAATAATATATAGTTTTGTCTTTTAGCGCACTCATTTCCAATTGTTCCAAACGTTGTCTCCCTATTGATGCTGATATTTTTCTTGCTGTAAAAAAGCCCTCTTCCTGACTCAAGGTTATACAATTCTGTAAGCCCGAATTGACAACATGCCTGTCATCCCAAACGTTACTGGCTGGAGGCAATTGTTAGTTACTTTATGTCATTCAGTACAATCCTCCTGAACATCAATTACATATTTCCATGGCATTCATTTTATTTGTTCTATACCAATAGCAATATCGCGGGACGATAATTTTCTCCCTCAAATGATCACGATCTTGCCACTTTTGAATTCATACATGTCCTGTTAGCCGTTTTTCTTATACAAGGGATAGCACAATTTTCTTGCACACAATCAGCATTAAAAGGTATTTTCCAAATGAAAACTCCACTGCATAACTTTCTTTCTATTCAGAACTTGTGAGATGCTTCTTCGCCCTATTACACTTAAATGCTAAATATTTAAATATTTCACATCTTCTTCCCTTCATTTAAATTTGACGGAACAATATATTGCATTCTTTCTGGTCAGGGAATGATAAATCATAATTCGAAACGCCACGATTCTGCTGCTGTTGAATTCTGGTCCACGAGATCAAATCCTCTCTTACTCAGGTTTTTCCCATCCAGCCAAATTGGCCCTTTGAGATGGAACAACTTCACTTCACAAATAAGTAATAAATCCTAAATAGAATATAAATAGTCAATGAGATAGAGATTAGATTCCGTAGATAATATAGTCCCGCTAGTACTACCGGGACTATAGTGACTTGTTCCTGAAATACAGTCACTGTTAGAAATTATGAGTAGATTTCTTCTGACAAGTGTCTGAGTTTGCATTTCATTTAGAAGATAAGTAGCCGCCATTCCCGATTATTCATTTTTGTCTTGTCTACATATCGCGTAATCAGGTCCTAACGTTAAATTAAATAAATTGCATTACTGTAAATATGTACTGGTCCTCATTTCATGTCTGACTCGATGGCGTTTGAATCACTTCAGCGTTCGGACTCTCTCCGATAATCTGGTTAATGAGCGTAACTCCCCCTACAGACAACATGAAGAGAAGGTACCGTGATACTTTTTGAATGAAAATTTATTTCAAAGTTTCGTTTCATGCAGGTAATCAAATTCTTAGTTTTTGTTTTGCGATTTGAAATAAATATGCGCACGAGATTGGTAATTTAGAAAAAATTTCATTTTAAAAGAGGAAAAGTTTCCTCCCTTTTTATATATGTACTGATAATTTGAAGAAAACATTTAATACACCTTGAGACACACACAATCTAATGCATCTTGGTAAAATAAATCATAAATTAAGCTCATTTTAATGCGTAGGACATGAATACAGTTTGAATACAAGATAAAAACTAGCAATTAAAACACGCACGTATATATTTACACATGTGAATCATGTACCATTAACTTGCTAGAACTCTAACTTAAGATAAGACCACAATAAGCAAGCAAATAGTAGTAAGATAGTACGGATACAGGCTAAGTAAAATAAACCACAGCAATACATTAGGAAAATTTTAAACTTAAGGCTAAGCCTGCAGAGATTTTAACTTAAATCAGACAATTCAAAAATATGTTAAACAACCTTCCAATTAATTTTCTTCTATGTGCTTGAATGAATCTTAGAAAAGAAAATATAGTTAGAAATAATGTATTATTTTTAGTATTAAAATTAAAATGTAAGATTCTAAAAATCTAAGTCACTATAATCCAAGAGTGTCACAAAACAAGCTCTAATTACAAATATATTAGCCATTAAAAGTATCAGCAACAGTAAGAATTTTCTTTCACACATTTTAGAAGTACGCAATGATACTATTGTGCATAAAGGTCTTATAAAACAGTTTATGAAAATAAACTTTTGATTCTATACAAGAAAAGGATTTTTACATGTTTATAGTTACGCTTAAACTGCTATAGCTCTAGGAAAACAGGCAGTTAAGCGAATTCATTCGTCCTTTCACACTCTTACGTATTATTTTGCGTTATAAATGACTTTGTAATTCTTTTAATGTTTGTATACAGTTGTTCCTCGCCCAAATTCAAATTTTAAATGTGTTTTTGGTGATAAAAGGAGTAATATATCGAATGAAGAGACTTATAATATTTTCTTCACCCTCCAGATTTAAAATGAACTCTAATGAAACGCCTAATCTTTCTGAGAATAAGCTAGGTACAATTAATGACACGTTTTATTTATATTATTTCCAGATGCTACTTTTTAAATTCCATCTTTTATTACTGTTTTGAGTTTATTCCTTATATCAATCAATAGCCAGTTAGATTTAAAAAGAACAACTAACTGGTTGAAACTAAAATTTGCTAAATATGAGCAGTATTGAGGTGTTTACGATACAATAAACGATAAAATATATTTTACAAAATGGCTAGCAACATATGTTGAGTATTTAAAAAGTTGTATAAATACATACTGTATGTAATAAATAAGTTATTGATATCTAAAAAAAAAGTCCTAGAATTAATCGTTCCATTGTGTTGAAAAACATTTTTATAGCCCTCACCTCTCGATTTAAAAAAGACTGAACTGGAATACCTAAAATTGAAGTAGAATGATCTTTTACGCTCCCGTAACCTCTTATATCAAAGTGGATTTCTGCAAAACCCATTTTTAGTGGATTGCTGATCAACAAAATAAACATATTTGCAAAATTTCAAGTGTAAATTTTATAGTTCAAAAAATGGAATTTTATTAATGAATATGCCCCGTAACAGCACCTGAGGGTCGATTTCTGTAAAATCCTTTCTTAGCGGATCTCTGTTCAACAAAAGAAATATTATTACCAAATTTCAAGTATATGCGTCTAATAGTTAAGAGTACCACGACGTGCTAGAAAGAGTAAAATGCCTGCCATAATTATGACTCTTTTTTTTATGGAACATATATCTTTAAAAATTTCCAAAAAAGCTTCGATTTTTTTTTTGTGATTTTAATAAAAAATATTTTAATCATTCTGTAGAAATACAAAAATAATTTTTTAGTTTAAAAAAAATGTTTTTCTGTTTAATTTAAGCTGGACATAATTTCCGAGGTCTCATAATACATGTTTATGTTAAGTACGATTTTCAAAAAAAGTATCGCTTAAATATGTAAAATATTTTTTGCTCATATATAAAACAATACACAAAATATAGTGAACCTATTATTTTAGTAAAATATGAAGATAGCTTCTTTAAAAAAATTATATAAACTTTGTAATTTTAAATTTTTTTATTTTTCCCCCCTTTTTCATACATAAAACAATTTTTTTAAAAACTATGTACTACTTAGACTAAAAGAAATAGGTTCACAATATGCAAAGGTGTTCTGTATAGAAGTATAAGCAATTTGGAACCCTATAGTGTAGTAGTTTTTTTTTAAAGCGTATCTAAAGGCAATACATTATGCTTTGGAGAAAAAGTGAAGTAGCAACAAAAGTGAAAACCTAAAGTAGCAATATTTTCACATATCATATTATTGACTAATATTTTCTTGCCTATTTTTACGTACCTATAATTACATACTTTAAGCATTCTCTAGAATTACAAGAGAAATTTTAAATTTAAAATTTTTTCTCCTTTGTTATAGCAGAATATAAACATAATTTTATCGAACATATCTTCTTTTAGTACAATTCTTTAAAAAATATTTCTTAAATATACAAAGTATTTCACGTACAAATATAAAGCAAAATAAAAATATATTTAAATAGTTTTTTGATAAAGTTATTGTATAATTTCTCTGAAAAAACCGCAACACTTTGATGTTTTGAAAATCTTGAATAGTTTCTGCTTTTTTCTCATATATAAATAGTTTTTCAAAAAAAATTAAACATTGAAAAGAGAAAAATATTATTGTTTCTTTCTAGTTAGAACAAATTAATGGTTTGCATACATTAAACACAAGGGGAACTATCTTTTAAAATGGGTCAAACGAGGTGTAGTCGTTTGCTTACATTTTTATCAATTATTTTTTTTCATATTAAAAGATTATTTTATCAACGAACATATAAGAGTTACACATTTTTACATTCAGAAAAATATGCACTATTTTCTAATACTAAAATTGAAAAATTGATTTTTTTTCAATGTGTATGATGTCCTGGATCTCTGAAGTCAAATACACATACTTAATATATCACATTTTGGAGATAAGAACATTGTTCATTTTCACTTTGTATTTAAAAAATTAATTTATTATTATGACAGGGGCAACCAGAACTCAAACAAAAATATTAAATAACATGAAAAAAATAAGCATTGTGAGGAAAACTATAGTAATATTAAAACAAGGATTTAATTTATATAATTTAGCAGTTATATTTACGTACAAAAGTTTCATTTTTTTCACTCACATTTTATTACATCAAATCGGAGTAATTAAAAGGAGAGAAAAATAACATTAAACGCCCTTTTCAAATTCAATTTCTCTTTTTTGATTCAATTATATGCAACCAATTGTTTAATTCAAAATTTCAATATCGAGATTGGAATACTAAGTGACTTTCTAGTTTTGGGCGGAAGGTGAAAACCAGAAAAATACTTTTTCCGCCTTGGTAATTATTTGTGCAACTGAAAGGGGACACGCGCTAATATGCAGTGAGATTGTATCAAATAGACTTTGAAACTTTGACCTTTTTGAAGGTTGCACACGAGTACAGAGAGCTCGAAATGTTCTCGAAATACTAACATGAGACTGAACTGAGTCTCACTGCTGAAGCTGTTTTCATTTTAGTATAAAATATGAAGCAGAATTGTGACACAAATCATTCAACAACTGATAGGTCTATGTATAAAAAATGTGCCTGATGCTTTTATATTTGTTTTCGGTTTCTTCAATACCTAAATAAAGCCACTTAAGTCGAATATCGAGTATTATTGAAAGAACTTACGTGAAAAAAAAGTGTCGAGTAAATCATGCCGTATCAAATATTTAGAAATGGAAAATAGCAGAAAATTATTAATACAGCGCGTTTAAATTATCTGATATAATATTAATATATTTTAGAAAGAAATTCTCTGTAACTTGTTTGATATTTCTTCAACTATTCAACTGACAAAAACATTACTGCTTCATATATACAATCGGACCTCTATATAACGAAGTCGCTAAATTCAGAAAAAAAGTTCGTTACATGGAAAATTCGTTATATAGAGGTCCATCTTTCAATTTTCTTTATAAACCACATAAAACAAAAATTTTAAATTCATAATTACTATATATTAAAAAAGAAATTATTCATACTTTTATGTAAATTAATAATATTTATTCTATATATTTATCTATCAAAAAGAAAGAAAAACTACAAGGAAAGTTTCTTGATACCTTTATCCACTTCCTGAAGAATTAATTATTTTTATTTGATGCTCAAGCACTTACGTTTAGACATTTTCGAGCTACAAGAAACAAAGTTACCAGTACGACTGATCAACGCTACAAATGAACGGAGACTCGTTCAAAGACACGGGGACGCGAGACAACTTCACTGAAGGTGAAAGGGGATATCGAAGATGTTTCCAGTGAATTGGACGATAGGGAATCACAGGTCGCACTTCCTTAGATGAAACGCTCAGAATTCTAGAGCTCTCGACGAGCTAGGTCCCTAATAAAACCATTCAAAACTTATGACCGCCTTAAAATGAATTAAAAGAAGAAAAACTTTAAATGTCCAGAAATACTTTAAAAAATGGAGGGGGAAAATTGAATCAAAAGAGAAAAAGCTCGTTATATATGTAGAAAATGCACTTCGCTCTTGGGAGGTTATTTTACGAAGAAAATCGTGAAATGTTCTTGGTCCCAGGAGAAAGATCGCTATATAGAAAAATGTGCAATATAGAGGTTCGTAATATGGAACTTCGACTGTATTTACCATTTTCTGTTTGTCATTACATAATTATTAAGCAGAACTTTAATATTGACATTCGAATTATTCATGGGGGGGGGGGGGGGCATCAATTTCGAAATTTAAAAGCTTTGAAACTTAAAAAAATTAAAGGTTTTAATACTGCTTTATAATGAGATAAGCCCCACCCTCACTTCCTCACAGATAATCAATTCTGCATATGTTAAAGTAGGATAAAATAAATGAGTTTCGATGTTTAATAAGCTATTTTAAGCCCTTCCTCCAACTTTGCGTGTAGTTAGATTATTTTCTATCTTAGTGATTTATTGTTTTCTAAATGTTATATTAAATGGTTTAAGCATGGAAGAGACTTATTTAAAATATTTTATGCGATTTATATATATATAGTGATTGAGATGAAGGGCTTATTTTTACATCTCAATATTATTTTCATCAGTGTTTTAGACAAATTATATTTTAGATTACAATGCCCCGTTTGATTTTCTTATAGCCAAATATTATTTTCCATTAGGGAAATAATACGATGTAATCTATATTACGCTACAGAGGTGGATACTGCTGAAGAAGAGAAACCAAATGGTTTGAAATATTTCTTACCTTCTAATCACATATACCTTCTAATCACATGTGCTTTCTCCTACAGAAATTAAATATGTTCAGAAATCCATGGAAACCCATTTAATCCTAAAGTTTGGTCAGTAAAAATATTAGACGAATTCTATAAAACTAGGAAAAATAACCGTCAGAACTTCGTTTGTGACAACTATGGACAAATTTATAAGGAAAAATATGTCACCTTTTCGCAAATTTTAGAATTTGTACTCACACTTTTACTCTTTTCTTCCAATATTTTTGTTTTCTAGAAAACTTCTACATTTCTGCTTGGAAAGTGAGATATTGCATTTTTCTCTTCGTATTAAACTAATATAAAATGATTGAGAGGTATTTCTAACAAAAAAAAACTGCATTTTTTATGGTTTTTTTTAACCGTAACATTATTAAAATTACTGCTTGAGATAGGTAACTCATTTTTTTTAAAAAAAGACTGAATTATACAGGTAAAATTAATAATTTTTTTTTTTTAAACAAAAACTGGATAAGCTCGCTGTTGATTGTTGCTATTTAAAATTACACAATCTCAAACAATCCCCATACATTCGATCCAATTCGGAATCTTTATATAAATACTTCTATGTATGCAATCAGTGCAACCCAGCTATTATTATCTTGAGCTTTTGGCTAACGTTTTTGTTGTGTGGACGAAAAATTATATAAATCCCGATGCAATTTAACACCCGTTTTGTTGCACGGCTAATGTGGTAGTAGGCTCAAATATCCTTACGTTGATTTGGCTTGGAAATATCGGTTTAGATATCGTCCTTGTCACTTGCCGTTACTTGTCACCATAATTTTTATCCTTGGTTCAAAATTATATAAGATCCCCAATTTAGCTTTTAAGTGAAGGGTTGATAAGCAATCAGTCAAGCCTCACTTCACTTAATTTCCTTGTATGACTTTATCGGAACACTCATTAGAACATCTGTGTCATGGATAGCAGATCAGAAATAATAAGTAAAACTAAAAACAATTCAAAAAAGAAACATGGATATTTAAGTCACACAAACTGAAAAATTAAAGCGATATTGAATGAAAATGAAGAAAAATAGAGATTTATCAAAGTGTTTACAGATTTTGGTTTGTAATTTATGCTTATTTATATCGCCTTAAAATACTGTTAAAGTATTGCAATGTAACTGACGTGGTATAATTATTGGTTACTTGTACCAAAACTTGAGCATAATGAGGTTTAATCAATGTGTTTTTATGGTGTCGTTTTTCATATTAAAACGAAGTTTTAAATACACTTCTTTAATAATTATTTTGTTGCATTTATTGTACATTTAAACCCTGATTCATCTTCTCATTTGGATTTAATTTTTCAGTTTTAAAAAATACAACTATTGAATTCAGAGCACATGAACTAATCATAATTTTATTTCTGTTTGCGTATATTGTGCTGAAGGGAAGATTGTTAATTTAATATTATATAATTAAAGAAAAATCACAGTTGCTAAAAGAATTGTATTACTCTCATGCTATTTATGGAACATTTTAAAGGTAATTTTTGACAAATTAGGTATCTCAGGACAATTAAAATGATAATACCCTAATAATCCATATAACTTACAAATAATTCAGCAATTTTGTTTTCTCCTTCTAATCGTTAATTGGCTAAATAAAAAGGTGTTTTCTTTCACTATCGATGAGGATAGATATGATATTGGATATGATGATCTTTCGATTAGGCAGGAGTCAGGAAAGGTTGAGAACGTGTTGCCCTGTGAATGCCCTTTAAGAGAGACTTGCCTTTTATCACAGATGAAATCGATACAATTATCAATCTGGGGCATTGGAGTGTTGGTAAGGATTCTTGCAGAGAGCCAGTTTACGTCGGAATTTAAAAGATCTTGTCAGATACTGAAACATTAGAAAAACAACTTGTAGTCCTTTGAGCTTATTGACCGTACTACATCTATTTGTTGTCTTCTTAATTTGGAAGTTAAAAACGATTAATAATGATATCAAAAAGGAATATATATATATAGGGTATGTAATTATTATTCTTCCAATCCTTAATTTTGAGAGAAAAGCGAAATATTTCGTGTGAGTAACAAAAAATCTCACGCAGTGAATTTTACTGGTTTAAAACACATTATTCAGAAATGCTAGTCAATGGTACTTGGCTTTTATGAAAATTGACTTTGATAAGTTATACTACAAATGATTATTACATCAATTTTAGAATAAATCATAATCGTTTTTTCAATTCCTAGTATTAGCTTACTCTCTCTATATATTTATTTATTTATATATATATATATCTTGTTCAAATTTTCAATCGTTAAAAAAATACTTTCTGTTCATCCAATCAAGTTCAAATAAATTTTTTAAGACTTGTAGTGGATGACACTTGATATTAATACATTTTTTCAAATATTAATTCACTAACTAAATTAAATTTAATTAATTACTGGTTGTTGACGCCAATAGAGTCGTTTCTATTGCTGTAACAATGTAACTGTTAAAACAAAGACAAAAGTTGGCGTCGAAAACCTGTTTTTCAACCAAACAAGCCAAACCGGGTGTGCATTGTTACAACAATACAGACAAATCATGCTCTTTTTTCAATTCCGACTATTAGTTCACTTTCTTCTTATATATCTATTCATTTATATATATATATCTTATTCAAGTTTTTAATCGTTAATAAAATACTTTCTATTCATCCATTCAAAGTAGGAATTGACTTAAACAAATTTTTTATACTACTTGTTTATAAACAAAAGTATCTCTGAAATGCGTTTCTATCTTGATGTATAGATGCAAATTAATTTTACTTGTGTGACAAAAAGGTTTATTTAAGCTTAAAAATAAAGACTATGTCTTCAGGTGTTATGAGAAGAGAAATATGTGATGCGTCATAAAGGGATAAAATATTAATCTAATTATGATTTTCTAAACTGACGGAAAGGGAAGTTCTAGAAGTATTTCTAAAAATATATATGCTGCGTTTGCTTAGAAATAATAGAAAGTAAAGAAAGAGAAATTAAAAAAGAACGTATTCAAAAAATTCAAATATAAGCACATATTTTAATAATTGTATAAAATAGAGAATAAAATAAATCCTCCAGTAACACAATTAAGCGATTTTATTCGTTAAAGTTTATTCGTAGATTTGTTGATCCCACTCTCATATTTATATTATTTACATTAGGTCTCTAGATCAAGAATGAGAAATCCGTAATTTTACTCACTTTTTCTTGCAACCCGTAAAAGCGCATCAGAGTCCGCTTTCTTATAGGTAAGATGAACGCGTTTAGAGGAGAGACACTGGCAGATGTTTAAAATCAAATTTTATTGACTCACATGGTTTAAAAATAATTTTATTTTTCACCATATGAATTGTAATTGATATCAGTCTGACCAATCGCAAGTTAGAATCTATCCGTAATGCGATAGAATACGTCATCCACTGATGCTGGCTGCGTCATTTGGGTAGTGCCAATGCCTCATGTTCGGTTATGACGCTTTAAGGCGGTGTCCTCCAAATGTACAAGAGCCAGTGCTAAACGCGGAGCACATTCTCAGGAAAAAAAATTTCTTAGTTTTCATGAAAATTTGTAATAATATAATTTATTCATCTGTTTATAATTTTGCACTTTTAAAATTTCAAAATATTCCATACATAATCAATAATTCCTTCTAACCTGAAAAAGGCTAGCTCATTTAGCATTACTGTATAGGAAAAACAATGCGAAACATATTCTACATCAGAAAAAATGGTTCAACTCGAATAGAAATGCGTGCCATGATAAAATATGCTGCTTTCTAAAGGATAGCGAAACCGGAATATGATATTAATTCTTTTATATCTGAAGAAATATTTCAAATTCGGATTCTATTCTTTAACATTAAGCGAAGACAGCCTTAAATTCGGCAATGACCGCATATCGTTGCAGACATCAGAGAGACGAAACTACCCTGTTATACGAATAATACGTATCAATGTATATTTTTCTATCTATGTGTATCAAAGTCATATAAAAGTTATTTTTGTTTGCAGATTTTATCTAAAGAGTCAACAACTTGTGCATAAAAAAGCATGCTCTCTATACTGGCAGTCGTTGGACATAATATGTTGGTCAAACTGTGGTGCTATGCTAAAAGGAATAAGAAAATGAGATTGCATCGCTTGTGGAAGTGAAAAATATTCATTTCTCTAATTCAGTAATAAGGAATGGACACGTGATGTTGTCTCTCTCGTCTATATGGTCCAGGATTTGAATGACTTCAATATGAAACTTCAAAGAAAAAGCAGTAAATGTTCAACAACACAAAGCTCTTGAATGCAAACTCAAAATCTAGAATAAACACCTGTTGCTAAACAAAATGCTGTGCATCCCGCTTTTCTCCCTTCAAAAGCATGAAAATATGTCCAGCAAACAAGAAATAAGAACCGAATTTGAGTTGCGATTTTAAATATTTAGATTAGAGAGAGAGAAAAAAACGGTTCTTAATTTTAATATTCGCCACTTAATACAGACTCGGAAATATATTCAGATGAGTTACATATAGAGTCGACATATTTATAAAACAATATTTATTTTAGAAATAATTTTTCACAAAATATAGGCACCCAAATGTTTTATCAAAATTCCATGATTTTCGAAAAATTATCGTTACTAGCCATACATTCATGCAAATCATGACAATTTTTGGAAATATGCTGACGAGCAGTTAGTTTCCGATATGAAAATAACTAAGTTTCACTCAATCGAGGATAAATGGCGTAAAGTATTGCGGGAATAGCTGTGAGTCGTTTATATCTACAAACACAGATCAATTAGTTGCAGAAAAATAATGCCAAACTTCTCGTTAAAATTTTCTGATTGATCTTTTTCTGTTTTTATATTATTTTTGTTATATAATGTATCTATGTTATTTTTATAAGGTTTTCCTTTTCATTTTGTAAATAAAGAGATAATTTGTGTTTATCATCTAGTATGTTCTCGCAAAATTTTAAAATTTGTTGTTGGTTGGTTACAAAACACAGTTTCTTCTTAAGATAAAGCTAAAGTGCATCCCTGTAAAACTTGTTTTGTTGTAATCTATGCCATTCGGAGGAAAAGAGCATTGTGCGATATCTTAACTAAATGCAACAAAAGAGTGCTTTGTTTGAAACGGGATTATATTTGTGCGCATAGAGTTTTTGAAAGTTGAGAATAAACCGTAAATTGAAATGAACAAAATTTTATGTTGGATGCTCAGAAATTTTTGCAAATCTTTGGGAGAGAAAATGGTTTATTATTTTCAAAAATAAAAACACATAGTTCTTAAAATTTCTCTAATACGGTTAATGATTAAAATACGAATAGCATTCGGAAATAATCAGACGACCGATGACAAGATCTAATATTTAGGTTATTTTAATTTAAAGCAAAAAATAGCATTTTGTACCATTAAACAGATCTCGTTATGTACGGTTAAGGCAGTTAATGAATATGTACGAAAGAGGAATGAATGAATATGTACGAGAGTGGAGAACTTAACACGGAGCACATTTTCAGACAGAAAAAATGACTCAATTTTTATAAAAAAATTTTGATATTGTAACTCATGCATTTGTTTATAATATAGTGTTTTTAAATTTTCAAAATATTTCGTAAATAATTAGTTTTTCCTCTTAACATGTAAAGGGATAGCTCATTTAGCATTACAGTATAGGAGAAAAAATGCGAAACACATTTTATAAAAGAAAAACTGTGTCAAAACTCGGATAAAAATGAGTACTATGATAAAATAAGGGATTCTCTACAGGATAGTGAAGCCAGGATATTATATT
>BMAV01005186.1:1722541-1735538 GCA_019973955.1 Trichonephila inaurata madagascariensis
TTATGCCCTTTTTTAAAATCATGGTTCCGAAGGTAGTCGGATACCTTAAATATTAAAAATAATACAATTATTCTTCATCGGAATTTTATATTATTGTTCATCAGTGGCGCACACAATGGGGTGTCCTAGGGATCTGGACTCCCCCCCCAAAGCCCTTGATTTTTTTCCCGATTGATTATAATTTTAATTATATAATACGCAAAATTTAATTAAATATTTGTTTTTAATGATTAATTTTATTAATTAATACTAATTATTTATTCAATAATTATCTTTTTACTGTTTTTTGTTCCCCAAAATCGACAAAATCAAAAGGAGCATGATACAAGAATGGTAGACTTTCGACCCTGGACCCCCCTCTCCTTTGAAAAACTTCTGTGTGCACCACTGTTGTTCATTATTTAACATCAATTCTAAATGCTAATTCTGTGAGGCTTAAAATTGCAGTTCGCTTAAAACTAATTATAATTTGAGCAATCATTTAAAAAAAATAATTTTACATTTTTGTAAACATTGTCGCGCACTTGGTTGGCTTTACTCTTCTTACAATTCAGCTATTATATCAATAATTTTTTATTTTCGTATAAATGAACTCGTGCAAAGAGCGGGTACTTCCTCCGGTATACTTTTAATGTATCTGTGTGTGTGTGTGTGCTGCACAGGGTATTTTATAACTAATTAATTAATACTAAATTAAGAACAAATTTAATAAGTATTAGCGAGAGCAAAGTTTTTTAAAGGAATGCTTATAATTAGAAATTGACCCTCTGAGTTCTTTTTCTATACTTAGCTGATATCGATATTTTGTCTTCTAAGCAGCAACCGCATTTTGCAATATGTTCCAATTTAAAAATTAGAGAAAGAAAAAAAAAACATAATAATTATCCTATTACTTTTTCTTTTGCTTAAAAGTAACATAAGCAAAATTTAATACTTATGTTATTAATTTGTACGGTTCATAATTAAGATCGCGTATTGTAGCTTTAGCGTCAAAGTGCATTATTATTGCATTCAGTACATTATTAATGTATAAGGGGGGCGATAAAAATTATGACTGAAAAGAGGGGCGCCAGTATTGAATGTTTGAGAGAAGCACTGATTTACAGTACAATTACTAAAATAGTACTTGGACAACTTTCAGTTGTGTGATATATTATTCTAAGTGAAGTACATCTCTGTTGGCAACTAGAGAGTGATTTTTAATTTCCTTCTCAAAAACGGATATTGAAATTCACATATAACTGTCCAAAAAAGTATATTCGGTCATCACACAATAAAAAAAAAATTCAACATGCTAATGCGATAATTATAATGAGTAGACCGAGATTAAATTCTAAATGATAAATTTAGATATCTTTTTAAATGGAGGAATATTGAAATCAAATTCCTCCTCAACATGGAAAACATTTCACTTGTCCTATCGATACAAGATTCGATAAACTAGAAATGAGTCCCGAGCTTCACCAGTGTGACGATATTTTATTTGTAAAAAATAATAATAATTGTTATATTACACCAGTTGATTCAAAAACAGTGTGTGTCCGCGGTAGCCGAGTGGTCAATGTATCGGATCGTGGCTGGCCTTGTCACGAGTTCGAGCCCAGTACCACTAAAGACCCGCCGTGTACGGCAGCGATGCACGTTAAATCTGTCGAGAGCTCAAATGTCTTCCCGTTGGTGTAGTGTGGTAGTTAGGAGAGGGTTGCCAGCTCAGGTGTCGTCCACGTCACTTGACCATGGTTCTGAATTACGTGGTCCGTCGCCAAAAGCCCTCGTGTAGCTGAACATGCGACGTTAATATTCACTCACTCAAAAATAGTGTGACTAATTTCAAAGTATCATAAAATTTTTTTCGAATTAAGTTATTTGCATGAAATTTTCAATGTGGTTTCCTTTCGTATTGTATATTTTACGTAAATGTTTTCGGCAAGCCAAAAAGGCTTTTTAACGATTTTGGGGGGTATTTTCTTCTAGCTTCCTCTTTGATTGCTTTTTGAAACCCTTGGAGAATTCTTACTTTACGTCTGTTTGTTTTTTTAAAAATCCTCACAAAACAATAATCGCTATGAACACAGACAGGGAATGGTGGTAGCCATTTCTCAGGAGGCAGACAATTTATTTTTTAATCTTTCAGCCATCTTATAATTGATTTTGCAGTATGACTTGGTGTAGAGTCTTGGTGCAAAACAATGTTACCTTGAGGGTAAAGACGCTTACTTTTTTTTTTATCAAGTGTTTCAAAACTTTATTCTGATAGAATTTAGCATCAATTTTAGCATTTGGTTCTACAAAAAATGGTTTTGTTAAGCCTTGAGAGGACATTCCGATCCATTCCATAACACCTGATGGACAATTTGCATTTTGCAAACCAGCTGCGCGTTTTCGACGTTTTTTGCATTAAATATATTATACCTATGTTTTGCCAGTTGTGAAAGACAGATGAAAGAGTGCTTCATCCGAAGTTATTCATGCTTTGTATCTACCTCTGTGTAACATTAAATGCAGAGACCTCGAACGCTTTCTTCGTTGTTCTTCGGTCTTAACAGACATGTGAAGACAGACAGGTTTATTCACTTTTTATAGCTAATTTTCTTTAACTGACGACAAATTGTGTGTGTTGATTCCGATACCTATAATTTCTTTGCTGAAGTTTTTTTTAGCCAGAGAATTTTCTACAGTGATAACTCTTTTCAGCTTCTTTTTTTTCTTTTTCCTTGAGGAATTCCTTTCGTCCACATTTTTTCCCTGGATCTTTTGATTGCCAGCCAAATTTTATTTTATTTTCGAAGTAAGTTTAGATAGAGTAATCCGTTAGCAAAATGTCTTTTCTGCTTTTTCCCCGTTTTATTTAGGACAGAATTTGAGCAAATATCCTTCAAAAGCCTTAAAATTTCGTTTCGGGTTTCAGGATCTAATTTCGGAGCCGTAATTTACTTCTACTAATAAAAATAGTTAGATTGGTGATTTAAATGTTTCATTTTTAAAATATAACTGGCAGCAAAGCGATAAAAATTTACCATTTATAGTTATAAGCTTTTAAAATTGGTCACACTAATTTTGAATTAACCGGTACATATGAAACATCAATTTTAATTTAGTTAGATTTTAACTAACATCGCGCACTCTAAAAGCAAAGCGAGAGCTATTGGCGATGAATTTCATAATTATGAACCTTGATCAAGTGACAAGAACGACACTTGAGTTAGTACTTCAGTCTCTGATCAAACTTGTAAAACTCAGTACGTACTGAGCATCAGAATACCTAAACTAGTGAATGAGTGAGGGATTTTGGAGATAGACCTCGTCATTCTGAGCTTCGGTCAAGTGGCGAGGACGACTCCTGGGCTGGCACACTGCCTCCAAACTACCACACCACGCCACCGGGAGGATTCTAAGCTCGGCAGATTTAACATACATCAGTCCACTCTACTCCTGAAATCTAGGACTTATACA
Organism: Trichonephila inaurata madagascariensis; assembly: GCA_019973955.1. Taxonomy (NCBI): domain Eukaryota; kingdom Metazoa; phylum Arthropoda; class Arachnida; order Araneae; family Nephilidae; genus Trichonephila; species Trichonephila inaurata. Next base: position 1,725,995 of record BMAV01005186.1, read on the forward strand.
AAAAGTAAAATAAAAGATTTTGTACCAAACATTAGAATATATTTTAACTTCTTTTTCCAATGGGGCTGCGTATTCGTATTTTTATCATTGCAGACCTAGTATATTCCCCAAGAGCTGGTATCACTTTTTAGTGCGGCACCAGAAAAGAGATACCAACTGCCGCAAGTAATTTTGACACTCAGTTTCCTCCCCAGAGAAAGGCACCTGAGCTCTGACGACATGCGAACTTGTTCTAGGAATTTAATTTTGTCGAATGCACGCAAGCCAAACAGGCACTCAAGGGATCTTTTACTTGCCGCATAATCATGCGACATGGACGCTGTCGATTTTCTGCAGCAGAATATGTTTTAACTTACAACCGCACACACACAAAAGCCTTCTGTCTAACATCAGCCACAAAAAAGAATAGCATTTTTTTCCAATCACATGTTTCAGCATCTTTGCCGCTGAAAATCCATCAGACAAATCGTTTTGAAATGTGTTGAAATCCTAGTGAATGTATGTACCGAATTACTCAAGAAGTGCGTACTAATCTCTTCTTTTCTACCAAGTGTGGATAAGTACAATTACTTTCCCATTATCTTTTCGATAATGCGACATTGTACGAACCGAGATAAGAACAATTTTTGGGGAGAAAACAGGAAATAAGCAACGTGCTTTCTTTCTGAGTTCGATGCCACATGTTTTTGTTTACTCACAACGGGCATCTCATTCACGCAATTTTTCATATCGGTAGTAATTCTATCCCTGTCACGTGACTTTCGGTACAAGGACAAAGGTTTTTTACTCCCAGGAAACTAAACATTGTTTGGGTTCTCTTCATAGAGAAATAATAAGCGATATGAAGCTAACTTCAGTATAATTAGACACTTGAAAAAGAGGAAGTGGGACCGGACAGTTCAGAAACCTTCAGAGATCATAAGGACCTGATGCATTTGTCTAATAATATGAAGATGAGGGTGGATTTGCAATTCTAAAAACAATCTGTTAAAAGAGGTGCTCTGCTGTTGTTGTTTTTTAAATATTTCGGGTTATTTTATTTATTTCTTTGAATTTTACTGGTGGCCGTGGTAGCCGAGTGGTCAAGGTATCGGATCGTGGCTGGCCTTGTCACGCGAGTTCGAGCCCAGTACCACTAAAGACCCGACATGTAGGGGAGCGATGCACGTTAAATCCGGCGAGAGCTCAAATGTCCTCCCGTTGGTGTGGTGTGGTAGTTTGGAGAGGAAGAGGTGGCAGCCTAGGTGTCGTCCTAGTCACTTGAGCCAGTTTCAAAATTACTAGGTCCACCGCCAATAACTTTCGTGTTGCTGTATAATGCGACTTTAATAGAACTCTCCCTTTGAATTTTATTAACAACGGCCGAATTGGTAACGGTGAGTTAAAATACGCTTGGTAGAGTGAGTGAGTGAATATTAACGTCGCACTGTTCAGCTACATGATGGCTTTTGGTGACGGACCACGTCATTTTGAACCATGGTCAAGAGATGTGGACGACACCTGAACTGGCACCCCCTCTCCTAACTACCACACCACACCAACGAGAGGACGTTTGAGCTCTTGACGGATTTAACGTGTATCGCTCCCCTATACGGATGGTCTTTAATGGTATTGGGCTCGAACTCGTGACAAGTCCAGCCACGATCCGATACCTTGACCACTCGGCTACCGCGGGCTACGCTTGGTAGAAGGAATAACTTTTTTTTTTAAATTCAGAATTTGTTTTCCTTCTTTCTTTTTTAGTCCATTTTTGTTGTCAAATGTGATTTTAAGATTGGATTTTAAATTTGTCTTCATCGTTAAAAAGGTACCTTTTCTCTTAACAGTATATAAGATTTTTATAATGGGATTGTGGTTTTCATTAAAAAATTTCATTCCAAAAAAGTATTGAAGACCAACAGTTACGCTATTTTTCCTCTCTCATGATCGATCTCTCTCTCCTTATGTTATGTCTGTCAATTGAAATGCTCTTGTTCTTTGAAAAAGAAATGATGAATTAATAAATGAATAAATTTTGCCAGAAATGAAACAGCGAATAATTATCACTTGCTTCTTTTTTTTTTAAAAAAAAAAAAAAAAAAAAAAAATTCTAAGGGTTATGTTCAAAACTGAATTCATACAGTTCACAACGTCAATATAAAAGAAACAATTTATTTCACTTTAAATAGAGATGCATGTTGATTTCTACTCTACCTGTTATATAGGGAAAATAGTTTGATTTGGTTTTAATTTAAATCGCATTGCGTTGCAACAAGAGGGATATTGCGGACGTACCTAGTAATTTGAGATCCCTCTATCAACACCACTCTAACGGGAGGACTTTCAGCCAAAACAGATTAATGTGCATCAGTCCTCTACACGGAGGGTCTTCAATGGCACTAGGACACGAACTCATGACACGCTAGGACACAAGTGCGTGCTCATGACCACTAGGTTACGTTAGGGGTGAATATAAACGTTCCCCTATTCAGCTATACGAGGGCTTTTGGGAACGGGCCTCGGAATTTTTAACCATGGTCAAGTGACGAGGATGACACCAGAGCCCTCTCCTAGCTTCCACACCACACTCACGGCAGGACGTTTGAGCTTCGACAGATTTAACACGCATTGTTCCCCTACACGGCGGATCTTCAGCGGTAGTTGGCTCGAACTCATGACACGGCGACCACGAGTCCACTACCTTGACCATTTGGCTAACGCGGCCACGTTACGTTAAGGATGGAAAAATGAGTGATTGAAAATAAAAGTCGTACTATTCACATTTACTCTAGGGTTTTTGGCGACAGACCTTGTAATTTTGAACCAAAGGTCAAGGGACGTAGATGACACCTGAGCCCCCTCTCCTAACTTCCACACCACACTCATGGCAGGACGTTTGAACCTCTACAGATATAACGTGCATCGCCCCCCTCTGCACGGTGGGTGTTCAGCGATACTAGGCTCGAACTGTTAGGGAAAGGAGAAGAGGGATTTCAAATAAAGATGTTAAAGCGACATTCAAATGAAAGTGGCTTAAGAAATTCGACAACCTGTTGTAAATGCATAAACTTTTAATGTTATAATGCTATCACTTTTTGATTTCGTGAAACCAAAAGGGATCTCAGGGGTGTTAAATTTCTCTAGAGGGCTGAAAATATAAACAATTTTCAAACAGATATAATTTTTTTTAATTTAAATTAAATCATCCGAATCTTTTGCACATTATTTATAAGAGAATGGAGCTTCAGAAAAGTATAAAATGTTTAAAATATAATCAAAATTTTAAAAATTATAAGCATATGAAAATTTCGTAATAAATATTAAGTAATTTTTGCGTTGCGCACGCTATTTTCTAAAATAGTAGCCTCTGATGTACAAAACTTTAAAAAATTATAAAATGTATCATACTCTTCAAACCCTACATCATTTAAGAATAATAAATCTTTTGTGTATTTCAAAATGTTTGAAAAATATTCAAATTTTTTTAAAAAATTTTGAAAATGTAATTTTTTTAATTTTTAAAAAATATAATTTATTATTCTATTAATATAATATTACTACAGTTTAATAAGGATACATTTAACTTTATAAATTAACTTATAGCTAGTAATTAAAGCTACTATTTTATAGAAAATAGCCTGCGCAACTTAAAACTTAATAAATATTTCTTATAGAAAGGTTTCTTATTTTCATATGCTTATAATTTTTAAAATTATGATTATATTTATAACATTTTATACTTTTCTGTAGCCTCGTCCCTTTACAAATAATGTGTAAAAGATTCGAATTATTTAATTTAAATTTAAAAGAATTATACCTGTTTGAAAATTATTATTATATTTTGTTTTTTATATTTTCAGCCCTCTAGAGAAATTTAACACCCCTGAGACATCTAAGGTTTTAAAAAAAATGTCTTATTTGATTTAAAGGGGGGGGGGGGTGAAGCGGTAAATTTTGTCTTTCGGAATTTTTTCTCAATAATCCTTTCTTTGTAACGAGAGATTCGGTAAGTAAACTCCTTTTTTCCATCTCTCCTCTCTCGAGCGTATATATCCAACATCCTTAAAATCATTTTTATATCTTTCACTGAGATGTTCTCAAACAAGGCTTCTAAGTAAAAACTTCCAAATGCCGAATGCTATCATAAATATTTTTAGATTAAATTTCTTTTCTTAAAAAAAGCTTACATTTTTTTAAAACTTTTGAAATAATAAAAATAGGTTCATTTGAACTTTCTATGGAAAAATTATTAATTTGCAAAATCATTCAAATTACATCGGTTTATTTATGTTAATATCAGATTAAACTCTTCTGCAATGTACAAAGAAAATTATTTCACTTATAAAATTAGAAAAAAATTACAGCAAAATTTCTTAATACTATTTACATAAAAATTGCTCATATTTTGGGTTGTATTCTAACTGCACGATATCAGGAAAAAACCTATTGCTTCAATATATAACATTTGAGAAAATTATACTACAGGGGATTATTTCATTCTCTTCACCATAGTTGATTCTCTGTTTTTTTAAATGTAAAAAATAATGGAGTGAAAACTAACTTCGATATTTTAGTCAATTTCCAAAGGATTCTACATATTTACTACATAATTTTATCTCTTCACAACTGAAGCAACTAGAATTTTATCGGAAAACCGTAATTATCTATGCATTTTTCATCTTTTTTTCAGCCTTCTTATTTTTTACTTTCTAAAATGTCTAGATGTCGAGGAGTTAAGAAGGTAAAAGTACTGAAGAAAATAATTGACCAACACAAGCATTGAGAGCAAAGATTGAGAACAAACAATGAGAACAAACATTGAGAACAAACATTGAGAAATTATAAAATTAACTAATTTTTCGAGAACTACGCCCTAAAAACCAGAGAGAGAGAGAATTTCTTTTTATTTCATAACTCACCTTGAATGACACCGCAAGCGCATTCTCGTTCTTTTTTTTCTTTTTTTTTTACCTTTTTTTGCGTACTTTGTTGTAATCTACAACTTCGAATGAGGGCAAGGTATCTACGTTTGCAGATAACTTATTTATTAAATTATTTTCTAAAAATTGTAATTGTGAGTTGGTTAGTTAGGGGCTCTGTATTAGAAGACTAAGATAAGAGAAACTTTTTTTTTTCATTAGATATCAAGTGTATGGAATTCATTAGAGAATTGAACATAACTCAGAACATAATGTGCATGAATTCTAATATTAGTTTAAAAGAAATAATGCTAAAATTGTAGCGGAGCCGCCCTCTTGTTGGTGTGAGGGTTCACTATAATGGGACCTAACTTTTCCCATCCCTGGCTTAGGAGTTGCTTCACGAACGGCGGTATAACCCAAGATGTTCTTTTCGAGAGATAGAAAAAGAGAAGATAGCAGTTGGATAAAAGGTCAATTAAGAATTTACATTTAAATCGTTATACATCTAGATAAAGGGATTAAGAACCCCATTGTGCGAGTTCAGGGAATATAATAGAGCAGGGATGGACAACTCAAATGACCTTTCGGAGCACTTTGGAAAAGCATTATAATCTCGAGGGCCGCACATAAAAATATGTACCTTTATATCAGATTTGGAAACAAAAAAACATTTATTGGAGTGAAAATTTAAAACAGAATGAATTATTATTATTGTTTTCATTATTTTTCATGTATGCAGACATAGATAATATAATAATGTTTATATAATACAATAATGTAATGATCAAATAATGTTTAAAATATTACAGTTGCCATTTTTTTTTTTTTTGAAAATTACGGTGTTCCTTTTGAATTGATCTTTCGTTACTCTTTGTTGAAATTTGATTGTGTTGTCATTCGTAAACAATGAAGTATACATTGCCCTTTACCTTAACCGTCCTGAATATTTTTTTTAAACTTTATAAAGCAGCTCTGACTGCCTCTTGCTTTTTGAGAACTCCAAACAGAAAAGAAGGAGAAATGAAAGTCGCACACACAAAGAATCATGTACCATGCATATTAAAGGAGGTGCATAATGCAATTCGAAATTTATTTAAAAAAGTAATTTACTATAGTAAAATCAAATGTAACTATTTGATAAAATATAAATCACTTCTATTATATCAAAAAGAATTTATTTTAAAACAAGAACAGGTAACAGGCAAATGCATTGTAGATTTATATATATGTATAAATTTCCCTTCAAATAAATTTCAAGATGAAAAAACTTTAAAAACCTGATATTTAAAATTTTTTTAAAAAGTCGGTGGGCCGCATCTTACGTACTGGTGGGCCGCGTGTTGGACACCCCTGTAATAGAGTACCTACTTTTAGTGATAAGTATTTTTTTTTTATTTATAATTATACTGACTCATCCCATTAGCTCTTAGTTAAAATTTTATAATAACCGAAAAGTTACAAAACAAATTTTTTTTTAATGACCCTTCTTTTCCTGAATTTCTTTTATAGACCCTTTTACCAACGCGAGCACAGGTTCGCTACAAAATGAAAATAGTATACAGTCGCACTTCGATTCAACGAAATTATCAGGACCGAACATCTTATTCGTTGGTTTGGGGTTATTCGTAATAACGAGGTCCAAATAAATTCCTTTTTTTTTTTTCATTTAACCATTAGAAAATTCTACAAAAAATAATTACACAAAAAATATCTATAGTTAGAAATTACAAACTTTTTATACAGCAGCCAAAAATATTACTAGTGAATTGTTATACGCGCCAGTTAATTAGAAATTTTAACATACTGACTAACAGATGTTTGACAATCTTTTTGATTCCTAACTCGAAAGAGTTCTTTTTCGACTTTATGCAACCATGAAAACATCGCGTCATTTGCATCTTGCTGCATATGAGGTATGTTTTCACAGTTTTTAAACAGTGTAAAAAGCATTAGAAAATGTAACAGTTTTCATAGGGGTAAGAGAAAGGAAAAAACTCTCGCGATAGGTTATACTCATGTACACCTGTTAAGTATAGCAATGGGCCCTTTGCTGCTTAAAAAGAAAAAACATTTTCTGTACCGGATTGAAAGGATGTTTCACTTGAAAAGAAATCCAATTTTTTTTAATCCAAACTAATAAAAAAAATTCGGCTGCTGAAATAATTCGTTAATTCGGAATTTATTTTTCATGAAATAGAGGTTTTTGCCTTCATTTTGATCGAGAGAAAAGAAAAACTCGTTTAATCGCGAAATTCGTTAAATAGGGATTCGGTAAATCGGGGTCCCACTGTATTTGTTTTTATGGTAAAATTACTTTACTTACTTTTTAGTCAATATCTTTTGATTATAGGCGAAAAGATATATTATTTCAAAACAGCTGTACCCTTTCCCATTTGCTTGAAACCCACCATTACAAATTTATTACCATTCAACTATCTTTCGAAAAGCTTGTTGGTTGATTGTTTATTAACGTCGCACTTAAAAGTAACACAGGGCAACGAACCTCGTAATTTTGAAACTCGGTCAAGTGTCAAAGATGGTACCTGTGTGATATGGTCGATCTTTGTCGACCATATCGTGGGGTTTCAGTGTAAGTTAGAGGCGTGGGATTCTCGAAATGAAGAGACATTTTAGAATTCTTAATATGACTTGTATTAAGAGTTAAACTTAAATTACTTATATATCGAACAAATATTAAGTGAGAATAAACCAAAACACGTAGCCGTAGTTAACACAAATCGTGCAATTGGATCACTTATCTATATAATTATATTATATCCGCCTACTCTCAATCCTAATAATATTTCAAATTCGGAAAATAATCTTCCTACCTGGAATTTCCAATCAACGGTTCAATCAACTTCAGATATTCCGTTAGACTCGAGTACAATGGTATGTACCTTGTAGTATTGGCTAGATATATTTGATTCTTGGGTAGGCCGTCAATTTACTCTTCTACCTTTTCTACACTGAACTTTCTCTAAATTGCCATCGCGCTTACTAAAACTTCTGTCCTTTTAAAGGTTATCTTATTAGCATCTATCCTTCGTTTCACTTCTTGGATTTGGGTTGGAAAAGATTTCCCATTAATTGTGGCCGTCAAAGAACACAGAGGTTATGTTAGAGAAAGGACGCGTGAGCCGTCACAACCACCTCCAAGAAGCAAAACGTGATTTATTCAAGGGTCCACATGACCCTTAAGAAATTACGTGCCTAAATTTTTATTTCTAAATCTCCTCACTTTCTAAGTTTTATTTAAATTTTAACCTTGAATCCTCATTTTAACTCTTAATTTCCAATATTTAACTTAACTTTCATTTTCATTATTCATCTTAAAAATTAAATTTAATATTCTTCCTTAATTTGAACTCTTGACAGACACAATAAATTTTACTCAATTAACTAGACCAACATTAACAGTTTTGCATTTTAATCATGGTATATTCTCACTTTTACATATGTGGGTATACCTCATCAGAGCGAGGGACCGGGGAAAAAACCATCCTTGACTTGGATGGAAAAAAAACGAGGTCCATAAACCCCTTAACTAACTTAACACTATTTAAACACTACTTAAATATCTACTTAAACTACTATACAATTTTATCTTTCATTTTCATCCATTTCAGATACAAACAGGCTTGGAGACTGGGTTTTCTTCTCCAAGTTGAGGATAAGTTGGAATTCAGGGTCTGTCACCCTGAAATAAAAACTCTTTAAGTTACTTGGCAAAATCTATATTCACATAATACCAGTATGTTTCACAATTTTTATGCATTATATATCACTTTTAAATTACAACAAACTTTCGTGTATACCCCGCATCTGGTTCCGTCAAACTCCCCATGAGTCGCGCAGCGCCGTTAATGTTATTGTTAGTAACTTATCTACGCCGCGTTTCCCTGAACCAGATGTACATTAATATGGAACAATATAACAATATATATATACACACTATACAATTACAAACATTTTTCAATAAATCATTAAAACAAATAACCAAAGGAATTGTCGCATCTCACGAAGTCATACATCGAAGTAAACAATTGCATAATTACAATTGTTTTCTAAATCAATTGAGAAAAAAAATTTTACAAGTCAAAAGTTCAAAAAAACTATACACTCATTGTAGTGTCAACTTTTGTTTGGATTATAACTTTTAAACACCGCCTGAGACTTCCTTCTTTGCAATAATTCTTCCGACCACTTGTTGGAAAGAACATAAAAATGAAACAATACAACCTGATTTTTATGGCTTGTCTCCCACTAGTACTTCCATTGACAAGGTGCTATCACTGTTCACTCCTCTTCTCATTCCTCGGGTGCTCTTTGATCCCGTATGTTGCCTGATGTAGGGTCTGTAGTTTTCTCTTCGGCTGTTCCTAGCTTGGCTTGACTTTACTCCATTGGCCGGTCGGGACTCCTGATCCTTTCTTTTGCGTGGTCGCAAGTTGTAGTTCTTTGTATCTTGAACTCCAGCTGCTTCCATCCGGTTCTTCTTCCTACTTATATAAATATTATCTGATGACAATGATCTTTTATTTATGTTATTGGGTATACATTTCTGCCACTTTCTCTGTGGTCCACTTGACCAAGATCCATACGACCGTTTATCTCCTCTATCTGGACGCTTTCTTTTAATT
>BMAV01005186.1:1751379-1776683 GCA_019973955.1 Trichonephila inaurata madagascariensis
TCTCCACCTCCACAATTTAGGCATGGAACGGAAGGGAAGGGAAATATATTCTCCAGTCCCCTACATTTGCGATTCAGCCCAAAAGACTTCGGACCCAGTGATTTAACGAGTACGTACTCCGTGTGTACTCCGAGGGTATTTGGTGGCACGGACATCGAACCCAGGCCTTCCGGTCTGGAGTCCGATGCTCTAACCCAGGGGTACTCAACCTTTCTTTTCTTTTGGGCCGCATACATATGTCAGCTATTTCACGCGGGCCGCAACATGAGGATAAATGGGAGAGGGGGAAGAAATGCTCTAAGAGCAAGATAACATTGGAAATTTAAAATGTTGAAAATTGATCAAAATATTATAACTCCTGTTTTGCTTTTTTAATTTTTTTTTATATTTTTTATTTTTGACACTAACACTAAATTAGAAGCACTTAAGAAACACTCCTTCACAATTTCTGCATCAGTAAACGGTTTCATGATAACCAATAATATAACAAACTCCATAGGATGTCTATGTTACCGCTGTGATATTACCATTGATAAACCACTTTGTTGCTATTCCAAAGGTTATTCAATAAATCCTATTTATCACCTCTTGAAAGAGATCTTCGACGAAAAGTGTCATTGAATGATTTCTGTTTATTGGTATTTTTTAAATACGGCACTTTCTTGACAGATTAAACAATTACTGATCCATGTTTGTTTTTCACTACAAAATAGTAAACCACCCAATCGTCTTCAAACGATATATTTTCTTCGAATATTTTTCGTTTGCAAGATCTGAAAGACAGTTAAAAATTAGTTTTATCCATAAAATTATCGCTACACCACTGTTGTCTGTTATCACTAACCGTAACCGTTCCAAAAAGAAAAAGAATATCAATTCGTACTCGTACGACACTAACAGCAAAAAGCAAATCTGATATATTTGATTTTTTGACAAAAATTTTCCAACCAAATTTTTAATACAATGTTCTTAAATAAGTAAATTTCTCAGAGCAATGAGCCATGACCGGGCCACTTAAAAAAGCTCGGTGGGCCGCATGCAGCAGGTTGAGTATCACTGCTCTAGCCACTAGGCTATCCACGGCCTTTTTCTTGTTCTTTTATGTTGAAGGGACGCTGCTGTGCACTCTATATGGTTCCTTGCATTTGGTAATTTTTACTTAAACTCTTGTTGACAGGAAATGGTTAAATTCTTCAGAGAGAGAGGAAATTTGGGAATAACGGGGTCATTGCGCCCTTAAAAGATTTGTCTTGTATCATTGTGCGAGAGTCTTCACCCAATTAGGGCATGAATACACCATAGAAGAAAGAGTCTCGAGGTGGGAATTTAGTGTGATGCGGCCGACTTTAAAAGGCGGTGTGCACGACGGAATCAACAGGCAGAACCGGTAGAACAATTCTTTACATTAATATGTGGGTATCTAAATTGAGAAACAACTCCCTCCTCTCCTTCCGTCGTCACAGACGCTGTGACCATCTCACGCGTGTTTTCATTAATATGTCCTTTGGGGCCAGAATTAAGGGCAACTCTTTTCCAACCAAACCCAAGAAGTGAAGCGTGAAGGAAATATGCAAATTAGGAAGCTTTTAAATATCAGAAATTAGAGTAAGCGGTGTGGCAATTTGGGGAATGCTATGATAGTCCGTGGTTCAATTGTGTAGTGACAGCCAACAGAGGAATTCCGTGACAGAGAGCCCTTAGGTCAAGGTGCATACCATTGCACTCCTGTGAACCACAACTGCAACTAGAATCAGATTGATCGCTACTTCATTCGACAGTAAGGTAGGAGTGACTATTTAATATTCGGATCTGTGATAGAATTATAATTGAGCTTAGGCGAGTTTGTTATTGATAGTGGTCCGGGTTACGTTATTTCGGGATTATATATATTGTGTGTTTATCCACCGTAGATTCTCTCCCATATATTATTATTATTATCTAATCTGTTAGAGGTTTAAGTTTAAGGTCTTAATAAAGTCATATTGAGATCATGGAAACTCTCTTCTAGTTCTTCATTTATTCCTACACCTCTAGCTCACGCTAATAATCAAGGAGAAGGGCACCCGAGGGGGGGGGGGCAACTTCACAACGCTAGGTACGAGGGTAACTCTGAAATTTTTGAGATATGCGCACACAAGAAGTTATAAAATAAAATTAACGGTTTAGTATGAAAATACAAATTATTTTAACACCATAGACGACTTTTTACTCACTTCGCGTTGTTTAGCGTAGAATAAATTTTAGACAGAGGAGAAAATGGAGTTGTCACGAGAATATTATCTTGCTATGATTTTGAAGCTGGATTAAATCAAGAAGAATGCGTTCAAAGGCTGAAATTAGCATTTGATGATGAATCACCCTGTCGTGCTACTGTATTCAGATGGTTTAAAGAATTCTGCAGTGGGCACAATTCTCTTCAGGATGAAGAACACACAGGAAGGCCACGGTCAGCAGTAATCCCGGATAATGTGTCTGCCATACGAAAAATGTTAATGGATAATAATCGCGCTGCTCCAACCAAATGATACAGAAGGACCTTTTAACTTTGGATCCGCAGCCATATACAAAATTATTCATGAAGAATTACATATGAAAAAAGTAGTTTGCTCTGGGTTCCCCATAATCTAACTGTGCACCAAAGAGAGGAACGTGTCAGAATCAGTAAAAAAATTCCATAAATTGCCAAATGATGGTGGCCACCGCGTCATTTCTAAAATTGTAATGGATGATGAAACGTACATGCCATTTTATGACGTTCTAACACGTCAAGAAAGCAAAGTATGGGTCTTTGAAGATGATCACATGCCAAAAATGGTGAAGAGCCAACGAGCACTGAAAAAAGTAATGTATGGCGTTTTCTTCAGAAGTACGGGATTCATCAAAGCCATCAAGTTGGAAGGACACAAGACAGTAACAGCAAACTAGTATACCACTAAATGTCTTCCAGAAATTCTCCAAGAATTTAATGTTAGGGGACTAATGCTTCACCATGACAGTGTATCTTCCCACACAGCCGGATTTACAGCTGAGTTTCTTAAGCAAAAACAAATTAAAGTGATAGAGCACCCACCTTATTCTCCGGATCTAGCTATATGTGACTTGGTTATTTATTAATCTAAGAAAAAACTTACGTGGACGTCGTTTTCATTCAGAAGAAGGCATTGATGTGGCTATAAATGCGTTCTTCATCAATTCCGAGAAATGAATGGTTTCAGGCATTTAATCTGTGGAAAATTCGTATAAAAAAGTGCACAGATGCTGGAGGAGACTACTTTGAACACTCCTAAAATTTTGTAAGTATAACTTTAAAAACCTAAGAGTATCTCAAAAATTTCAGAGTGACCCTCGTATGTTTTCTTTTGTTGTCTATTCGCAAAATTGTTAGCTCAATAAAATATATTTAACTAAATTATACCCATGATGTGGAGTCAATCTTTATTTAACAAAGAATCTGGGAATGAAATTAAATAATTAATAATCAATGACTATGTATCAATGTATATATATTTATTATGATGTATTATTCGAAATATAAACTTACATTTCTACGTATATTGATTTTTTTTTTTTTTTTTTTTTTTTTTTTTTGCGGCCCACCTTAGGTTAAACCTTGTTTATTTGGCCCAAATCAGCCTAAGGATAATTGAGAATCACATGGAAATCAAACTCTAGACTAAAAATTTCATTTGTAGAATTATCACACACTTCTTTAACAATAATATGCAAATTACAGGAAGGCACCAAATGACACCGATAGTATGTCACAATGACAAGAGTGTAAAAGAGGGGTATATAAGGAATAGTGGCAAAGAAATAAAATTGTTCACAAGCATTTTGTAAGCCACTCAATGGCAAAACCGAATAGTTTTGACACAGAGGAAGCATAAGGATGTTTTTTTATGTTGTAAAAATTATCGGCAACATGGCATATAGCGTACTCAGATGAAAGTATCAGGGGAACTTGGAATTACCCAAAGTATCATCTCTAAGCTTTGGGTACGATTCCAAGATGACGGAAATGTCAGTAGACGTTGCAATACAGATCGCCCACGAGTTACAATGTCGAATGAAGACCGTTGTTTGGCAGTAACTCCAAAAAGAAGCAGACTGAGTAGAACATCCAACTTGTCTCGTCAGCTATCTGCAGCCACAAGTACAACAATTTCAAAGTAAACCATGAATAGACGTTTGGGATACATTGCTCTATATCAGCGATACTCAACCTGCCACGCGCTGGCCGCATGTGGCCCACCGGACCATTCTGAATGGCCCGGTCATACCCCGTATCACTACCAAATTCAATTATTTAAGAACAATGTATTAACAATTTAGCGAGAAATTCTATCAATCAAGCAATCCCATATATCGATTTTGCTATCGATGTGATGCTAGTAAGAATTGTGGGATAACTTTTTTTCTTTTGTAATTGTAATGGTTAGTGTTAACAAATAACAATAGAATAGCGACTATTTTATGGGTGAAACTAATTTTTAATTAATGCCTTCCACAAGCGAAAGATATCTAAAAAATATTTGTTATTTCAAGACGATAGAAATCTTGATTGTTTCGTAGAAAAAACAAACACGGATCAACAACTTGTTTAATTTGTTATGAAAATGTTATATTTAAAAAAATATAATTTTGCGATTCATTATGCCATTAAGCACAAATCTTATTTTCTCCTTTTTTTTTTTTTCAACAATAAAATATTTGTTGGTTGAGGATTTGGGGATCATTGACGAAAGGAAATTGAAATTACCCCACAACAGGGTAAAAAAATGTCCCCTTTTTTGTGAGTTCAGTTTGATGCAGTTAAATATAGTTTTGAAATGAAATCCAAAACTATTTATATTTTGAACAATTTATGCATTTTTAATGTCTTTGATCTTAGAGCGTCCGCCCCCCCCTCTCCCATTAATCCTCATGTTGCGGCCCGCGAGTAGTTGTTATATATGTATGCGGCCCGCGTGAAATAGTTGTCGTATGTATGTGGCCCGGCTGAGAAAAAGGTTGAGTATCGCTGCTCTATATGCTCGTAGGCTTCTCAGATGTGCATCGCTCACGGCAACTTACTATCTCCAATGGTTAGCCTGGTGTTGAGAATATGCTATGTGTATGTGAGGACACCAACACAGTGGGTATGAGTGATGTTTTCCGACGAGTCTTTAAGCTTGAAGTCTGATTTATGTCGGACTTTCATATGGAGAACGCAAGGTACCCATCACCTCCATGGCAACATCTATGAACTACACGGTTACGGTGGTGTAAGATTGCTTGTATGGAGGGGGGGGGGGATTTTACTGGGCTCCAGAATAGATCTGCATGTTCTAATCGGAACTATGACAAGCCAAAAAATTACAGGAACGAAACGGAAATTAGATGATCGCGGGCACCGGCGCCGCGAGGCGCCTATTCCCAGAAGAATGGGAGAAAAAGAAAAACCATATGAATGAAAAAAACAAATAACGCGATCTCACTCGAAAGGTGAGGGATGAACGTGCCCCCAAGCGCAGCGATCTATCGAAGCAGAGCGCTGGCGGGGTATTACAGGAACATCATTCTGAAATAACTCTTACGCTTGCTTAGGGGTACTATGAGCACAGAATTTGTGCTTATGGATGACAACACCCGTCTTCACCAAGCGAACATCGTTAAGACAATGCCTTCAATTTGATTTTATTACCCCCAATATAATGGCCACCGTTCTCCCCTAGCTTGAATCCAGTACAGCATGTGTGGTACATGCTTGGACAACGAGTTTCAGCCCTTTAACCACATCCTACATGTTTACCGGAACATCGGAGAGCGTTGCTTGCTAAGGGGAGTAATCTTTCCCAAGATCAACTCGATAATTTGATACTCAGCATACCTAGGCTTTGTAAGGACTGTATTTCATCACATGGAAAGCACATACAATGTATTAACTATCATACCAACCTTGTAATATTAAGTTTTTGTAAAGAAAATATTTTTTGTAATTGCTCCAGGGATCAAAAATCGTTTTTATGAATGTTATCACACATACGCCATCTTTTTTTGTTCTTTATTTTTTATTTAATAAATGAGCTTAATGAATAAGTCTCGTTTGTTTTGTTTCTGAACCTTTAATTCGCAGATCTAGCATTATCCTTAATGTATGGACATGAGTGTATTTGAAAAAAAAAAAAATATGAACAACAATACAGCAGGGTTCCAAGCGCTACTGTAACATCATGTATATAAATAGTACATCGTTACCATAACTACTACACAATGTGATTCACACAATTCAGATTAAATGTATATGTTACTGGCAAAGTATGAAATCCAGCATTCTACAGAATGCCTAGGCATTGTATAGAATGCCTAAAACTATAGCCGGCAATGTATGCAATGATTCTTATTTCACACATTGCCTCGGCATTCCATAGAATGCCTAATGAGAAACTGGCAAAGTATGAAATACATCTCCGATTCGTTTCGAATATTGTGTGGCAAGGCACGAGACTTTTAACTAGTGTTTCAGGCTCAGAATTTGTAAATTGCACATTGTGGTTTGTACGCGGGAGAGTCAAAATACTCATTTTTACTTAAACTTGTTCAACAAAAAATTGTTTTTTCCTGTGCTTCATGAACATGGAGAAGCAAGCTGTAGTGTTGGAGAAGGAGTCATGGTCTATAGCAAGGGTCGGCAACCTATGGTCCACGGTGCAATTATCAGTGGCACTCAGCATTACTCAAAAAATTTATCAATTTTTGAATGGATGGAACTTAATAAATTTGTAATCGACCTTATTTGACAAACATGTCTAGAATTATGGACAATTAAGGAATTATGAAAAATTTGAATAACTCTAAAGGTAAAAAAATTTAGTTTTTTTTGTAAATTATATTGAATTCCATCGCTAGAGATATTTAATTGTTTGAAGAGAGAAAATTGCCCACTTTTAGTTCTACATATCTAAGTAAAATATCTTTCCTCATATGAAAAATATTTCGAGTCCGCAAAAAAATTGTTTAACCACTGAATGCTCAGAATCGTGTCAAAGTGAAAGTCACAAATTACACCACATTTTTTGAGATATGAAAGTGAAGCAGCACTAGGTTAATATTAAAAAAAAAATTTATTTATCTTTTTATTTAACTGTAATGAAGAGAAATACTTATATATTACGTTGTCTATTTCTTATTTTAATAAATATGTTTAAAAAACATAGTATATGTACAATTTCGAGTTTTTTTTTCTTTATTTTTGTTGAAGTTATATATTTTATGCTGTTTATTTTTATGTTAAGAAATATTCTTAATTGATGCACAATTAATGTGTGATAAAGCTGTAAACCTATATAATTGAACTCTATTCTCTATCTCTGTAAACATTATCGTGAGAATCGAATTGTTTCAAAAATGTCCTGTGTGTGGCACGCTGAATCATAATTGGTAGATTGGTTTTTGACACGCCACAGCTAAAAGATTGCCGACCCCTGATCCGTAGGCATGAAACAACTATTCGTCGCCGAGCTGCCCAAAATTCGAGTTAAAGCTACTAAAAAAAAGTATTTTTTAACTGAAATTACTTACTAGAAGTTAATAACTGATGTATATATATATACAAAAGGCCAAAATGACTACTAAAAAGGAACCCAGGACCTATTGGTTGCTGAATAGCTATGATGTGATGTTTGGTGAAAATATAAGTAAAATCATGTAACCTGTTAAATGAAGGAGTCAGTACTGTACATAATGGTTCCCAACCACCGGCCCGTGGATCAAACGGTATCGGGCCACTCAAGGAGTATTAAATTATTTCCATTTAATTTACTGGGGTGTATTTCTCTAGTGTTTGACTATCCACGGAAATCACTTTATATTCATTTTTTGGAGTAACTGAATTTTATTCTGAAGGCATGTTTAAATATATATATATATAATTAAACTATTAAATCAAGATGGTTTAAAATATAAACAACGTCCCACCCTGAGCGCAGCGGTAAAATTACCAAACGTTGACCGGTCCAAGGGAATAAAAAGCTGGGAAGCACTTTAATAGTATTATGTCGCGCGCGGACTGAGTTATTATTTTACGTACTTCATGAAGCTCATTTGACTATTGGACACGGAGGACTTGATAGAATTCTGTGAAAGAACTTTCAACCAAATACAGAAACATTATGATATTGAATTGTACATCCACCTTTGTGAATCTTGCCAGAAAAATTATTTAAAAAAGGCGTTGTTATGAAATTTGTGGGTTTTTTTCTGAAGGCCAATTTATTGGAACATGTAATGAATGGGAAAAGGTTTCTATTGACTTGAAATTTCAGAGGGAATTTTAAAACAAGTACATGCGAAATCAGAATTTACTTTGTGCCCTAAGCACTTGCTTAGAACTAAAGATATTACTGATCATGAAATTCCTTATCCGACAGTTGCAATTGCTCATTCCTATGGAAGCGGCGAAGGATTCGTCAAATGTATGTGTAAAACAAAGTACCAAAATAAGAATGGTTTTTGCGTGAAAAATGTAATGAAATCTAATTCAAAATGACATTCAAGCCTACCATGTTGCAGTATAAGTAGGTTAATTTTAAATTCTCATTTTTTATTTGAAAATTTTGTTTTCCTTAATAAAAGAAAGACATAAATTTTGCTTGGTACAACTTTTAGTATTTTGAATAATTTTTTTAATGGCACTCATCATTTTGTCAGAATAACATTTGTATTTTTTAGAAATGTATTTTTCATTGATATAATAGCCTTATCTTGACTTTGCCTAAACAGTTTTGGTCATTCTACAATGCCTAGGCAAGTATGAAATAATTCTCATATTTCATACTTAGCCTAAAAACGTCAGGCATTCTATAGAATGCCGGCAATATATATATTCTAATACAGAATATACAACTAATTTTTCCTCTTTAAAAAAATTGTTTTCTCCTTTATAATTATTTAGTGAAAAAATTACCTCTACATTTACATTTAAATATTGTTATTTCTGTATTAAATTATTTTCCAGTAACTAAATTTAATGAGAATCATTATAATTATATATTCGAAATATAATTATTTCGAAAAGAGTAAAAATCTAATTTTTGGGTAAAAGTTCCGTCATGGGAAGAAATCACCCATGATTTCAGAATAAGATGCACTTAAATCACCAACAGAAGTCACGGAAATATTTTCTCTATTTTATGACAAGCTTTAAGGTTAACAAAAAATAATTTTGAAATGACTTGCGTATGCAAGAACAACCAAAACAAATTGTAATTATTAGCGTAAACATGACACACGGTATTACTGGTACTTACGGTATTATTGGTACTTACGGTATTATTGGTAAATAATTTCTTTCACGAAATATTTGAAATTTTAATTCACAACATTTTTATGAAACTTTCTCAATGGTTGTTTTTGCATTGAACCACAGAAATAAAAATATTTTCGGTAGTTCAGGTTTTTAAGAAATGTAAAATTACCTTGGATAACATAATAAATAAAAAATTGATTGGAGCTCGAGATTCATGATCGCAACCGCGATCAGAGGCCTTTATTCTCCAGTGCAAGCGTATGCACATACAGTGAAATAAGTTTAACGTGAAAACGCATCCGGAAATGATACAGCGGTCTCGGCAAACTACTATGCACTTTTTTCCTCTTAATAGGAAAAATTTCCATTCTAGGAATGAGCAAAATATGGAAAACACCAATTTTGGACTGTCCTATTGCATTATAGGAAGAATTCATTGCAGTAGAACGATGAAAATGTTTGTGCAGCTCAAATTATGGCTGACAGAAACATTTTGAGGTTTGTTCTAAGCTCAAAAGTAATATTGATGCGGATTCCGACGACGAAAATGAAATGAATAATGCGAGCTGCATTATTCACGTCATACGAAAAGAGGAACGTCAGGAAAAATATGCGCAGTTATTAAGATTCACATTCCTATAGTGAAAAGAATAACAAAATGGACGACATCGAACAATTTGTTGCTAAAACAATACAAAGAAAAATATCAGATTATCTTTCCAAAACTCAATAAATGTTTCATTTTTCAAAAAATTTGTATTAAATTTCATTAAGTTCTTGTTTCATTGATTTTTACTAAATATATGCAGAAATACATATCTATGTAAATAAAATAAACTTAATTTTGTTGATATATGGCTTTTTTTTTTTGCAATATCCTTTAACACTAAAGAAATTTTCAGTTTCGTCTTAAGCGATTTTTTAATGTGAATAGTTAAGGCTCTTCTCTGTCACTAGTTTGCCCCGACCACTTTCAATTTTATTTATTCATCCACTCACTCTATATTTGAAGGTGGCCACACAGTGAAGTGATTGCAGATTATCATTAAAACAATTGCTTGTGTGTTGCCAAGAACAGGAACTTCAATTAATTAAATTTAGATCCTATTCGCGAATATAATTTAGCACAACACAAAGCTATTACTTTTACTCCATAGATGGCGCCACAAAGCAGTCAATGACGATCACACGCATTTTTATTTCAAATTGCTATTTTTAACTTCTCTCTCTTCGAAAAAAATGATTTAGGATTAAGTATTCATACATGCCACATAAATCACCCAGCTCTTAATTGTTTCATAGTGATTTTTATTCGAATAAAATTAGAAAATTTTTAATACCATATTTAAAAATCAGTGTTTCATCAATTGCTGACATAAATCGATAAAAATAAGATTAATTTTCGAAAAAAACATGCATAAAAAATTAAACTTCAAAATAACAACTTTTCAACAATTACTTTAGAATTAAAGAAAATTATGAATATTATTTTATAATGTGATACTCTCCTCATAATTCTAAAATTTGAAATAGATGTGGGTGCATGCCCTTGCATAAACGGTTTTGGAAAATCTTACAGCCAGTCTGATTAGCTCATCAGTAAAAGGGGAGCATTTTATGCTTGATCACTGGTGAAGTCCCAAGAGTGCATAGGGGAACCAATTTTTTTTTTTTTTGTTAGGTGTATGGAAGTTCAGAAATTTTTAGTATATATTAACTATTCTTAACTTGAATGTTTACTTAGTTCTTTCGTTTTACGTTTTTATCGATCAAAATGAACACTTAATTAATACTTCAGGTTATTGGTACATAAAAAAAACAGATCAACTTTTAAGATATATTCTTAAAGACATGCAAGTATATATTTGTGCAAGAGCCGCTCTCTCCCATAATTTATAACTCTAAAAAATTATAAGTTGGATTTGTATTTCAAACATCTTTCAGGCAATGGTGTAGTTATGTTTCAGTTGATTCAACACAAAGAAGTAGTCTGGTAAAGAAGCTACTCAGGCCTCGCCAGTATTTAAATATAAAAATTCAGAATTTCCAAATACTTTTTCATTTACACAAAATTAAACACAGTAAACATACAGATCCAAGAGCCAACATTGTGTGTAAAACTATCAGAATTGGAAACAAAATGTTGATTTTAACCAAGAGAGGGTATAATTATATTGAAATTATGGTAAATATATGAGGTTTCACTATGTTTTTTGTGTGTGAACAATTGAATATTATTTGTCTAGTACACAGGATATCCAATAATGAAGTTTCTTAAATGCTCTAAAAAATAATAAAATAAATACATACACAACAAATGGAAATAAAGAAATAAGTCAAAAATATTTCAAGCTTTGATTTGCAATCAATGAAAACTTAAGTAAAACACACAAAAAACTGTCAGATTGTTATAATTGTATTACGTTGTATAATATTAACACATAATTTTCAATGAAATATTTTTATTTACAACAGCATTTTTTTTTACACTCGGCACTATTATTACAACTATTACACACTATTTCGGCTTAGTTCAAAGTTTATCTCATGATTAAATCTATTGCAGAATACATGTACTGATACAAAATTGAAAATAATTTTAAAAATTTGCTTTTGACTCAAGAGAGATCGTTATCTTTTAAAAAAGGAAATGAGTAAAATAAATATTTTACATGGACATAAAATATATATACACACATGAAGTATTTAATTTTTTTAAAGATGCAATAAATTCAAGGAGAAGTCTTGGGCACAAACTAAAAAAATAAATTCGACTAGAAAAAATAATGAATATTTTGAAAATTCTAATATTTTGGTTTAACATTACTTAAGATCCCTTAATTTTGAAACAGAAGTAAATACAAGGGTTTATTAACAAAATTTTAAAATAAGAAGAAAAAAAAATTATACTGTAAAGATTTTTTAAAATGAGCTTTTCCTTTTATCAATAACAAATATGAATTTGTACAAAAATATCTACAAAACCTGGAATGTGAAAAATAAATGCAGTAGAGCGAGGGAAATTCCCCCCCCCCTCTGACTTTAGAACACCTTGACATTCTTTAAGCAATATAATTTAAAAATAAGCAATTAAATTCTTAAAAAATTATTTTACTATTCAAAATAAATTGAGCTTTTGAAATAATTCTTAAAACAGGAAAAAAAAAAGTATTTGGAATATTACAGGTTTACCAGAAAATTATTATTTAAAAAAACAAATTTAAATTTATATATTTTAGAAAGCATGAAAATGACAAATATTTCATTTAGCTAATTTTAAAAAAAAAGATGATAATGTTAAAAATCCTCAACAAAGAGAAGCAAAACTGAAACTACACTGCTGTAACAATAGTATTCCTATCCAACATATTTGCAAGTTCATCCCGAGGCATTTCAAAATTTTCCACATTCACTTGGCCATTCTCATCGGGAGTTTCCAAAAGCTCTAACAGTTCTTTTTTGGTGATAGCAGATTGAAGTGTACTTAATCCATCAGCTGAATTGAATCGTCCTTCTTGAATGATTACTTTCTCCAGCTTCCTCTTTGCTGTTGCTAAATCTAAGATTCTCTCATCAATAGTGTTTGGGACTATAAGGCGATACACAACAACAGACTTTGTTTGGCCAATTCGGTGGCAACGGTCTTGGGCTTGCATGTCACTCTGGGGATTCCAGTCGCTATCATATAGAATGACTGTATCTGCTGCTGTGAGGTTTAAACCCAAACCTCCAGCCCGAGTACTAATAAGAAATAAAAATTTTGATTTATCCTCACGGAATGCTTTCATCTCCTCTTCCCTTTCATCAAGTTTCATTTTACCATTCAAACAGGTATATCCATAACCACGAAAGTTGCAGTAATCTTCAAGAATATCTAACATTGTTGTAAACTGAGAAAACAACAAAATCTTATGTCCACGTTTTTTCAGCTCTGCCAAAAGTACATCCAAGATTAAGAGCTTTCCACTGCTAGTTACTAAATTTTCATCAACTAGGTAATTACCTGTAACAGGATCCAAAGGATAAGAAACTAAGTAAGGATGGCCACATATTTTTCTTAATATCATGGTGGGATTGGTCAACTTTAAATTAATTTCTGACAGAATTCTTCCTTCTGTTGGAGCACTACCCCTCTTACCAATAATGTCTTTTAAACCATTTACATTTTCAGATAATTCTATTCTTCTCCGCTTTGCCTCCTTGGGTATCTGTTCTCTTCTTTCTTCATAAATGAAATCCTTAATAGTCTTATTTAAAACACCAAGATAGTATTTCTTTTGCAGTTTGGTCAATGGAGCATTCACTACAACAATCTTCTTAGGAGGTAATCCAAGTTTTACGTCCGATTTGGTCCTTCGCAACAGAAAAGGTGTCAGGATCTGATGCATGATGGATATAATTTGTTTCTCCTGCTCTTGTGCTATTATTCCTTGAGTGACACCAATTTGAGTGAGATGATTAATGTCAAACCATGACTGGAAAATCTTTAAATCATCAAAAATTTCAGGTAGGATAAAATTTAGTAAAGCCCACAATTCAGACAAATTATTCTGCAAAGGAGTGCCTGTTAAAAGAAGTCTATGAACAGCATTATAGTGCTTTAAGCTTTCAATAAGTTTACACTCAAAGTTCTTAATCCTGTGGGCCTCATCAATAACCAGCATTTTCCATTCAATGTTAGCTAAATATTTTGTATCAATCAGTGTAATGGCATACGAGGTTATCACAACTGGGTGGCAATAAACATTTTTCACTTTGACTTTCTCAAATATTTTCTTTCTCAACTCTTTCCTTTCATCTTTATTACCATGATACAACATAATTGGTATATCAGGAGTAAATCTTTTGAATTCTGCATACCAGTTAGGTACAGTCGAAAGTGGGGCACATATATAAAATGGACCAGAAATACCCATTTGAATTAAATATGCAATCAAAGCAATGCATTGTATAGTTTTACCAAGACCCATTTCATCAGCTAATATGCCATTTACTCCATTTTCAAAAAGAGTTTTAAGCCATTCAAAACCTTCAATTTGGTAATCACGCATGGTTCCACCATAAAAAAGCTCTGGTTGACTGTCAGGTGAAAATGTCTTCAACTCTTTTTGACTATTTTCTTCATGTGCTTCAATATCTTTCATATTTTCCTTATATACATCCATAATATTTATATTACCTTTGGTTTTCTTTCTAGATGATGAGTGACTTGCCTTGCGCTTAGTACCTGATTTGGCAGATTCATCATCTGTGCTAGTAAGTGAATTTTTCTGATTTGTATTTCTTTCCTTCTTTCTTATTTTTTCTTCATGTATTTGCAACTTTTCTGCCATGAACTTAGCATAAATGCTGCTACGACTCAACAGAAGATGGAGCCGCTTAAAGCACTTTTCTTCCTCTACTTTCTTTTCTTCTTCAGCTATTTTTTCCCTTAAATTTCTTTCTTCTAATGCAACTTTTTCTTCAAGCATTTTTTCTTCCTGCAACATTTCTTCAGTAATAACAGGAGCCTCATTGCATTTAGCATTTTTTTCATTTTCCAAACTTGGAGAATCAGAATAATTGTCCCCAGCCATTGTAAATTGAACAGCAAATTTTTACCTAAAGATAAAAGAGAATTATATTAAAAAAGAATTAAGTACATGACATATTTTTCCAAACTGGTACACATTTCTGTTTAGCAAGAGTTTGGACTGAAATGTATATATATCTTTATGGCTGCCATACAGGTAAAAGTTAAGAGTCTTGAAAACCTTTGAATATGCAAATTAAAAATAAAATTTCAATTAAGCCTTGAGTTTACCACTTACAAGGGGAAGGCATGACTAAGGAAATTCATTTGAGATCGAGACTTGGTGTAATAGTAATACTCCTTTAGGGTGTTCAACCCTAAATGTAATTCCACCAAATGGCCAGTCAATTCAGAGACAATAGCCTTTGAAATTCGTGCTTAGCTTTTATACAATTAAGTTTTAATTATCTGCCGTGATGCAATGGTGCAGAAGGTAGGATGCCTGCTTTCTAATCAGGCAGATAGGGTTCAAATCACGCAATTAACTTTTTATTTCAATTCATTTAATTTTTTTTTAAATTAAAGAAATTTATTTATGAAAGGTTTATTAAATATTAAATGATATTTTAAGAAAATATCTTGTGTTTTATAAAGTAAAAAAATATAAATTTATTATTTAAATTTATTATATAAGGACTTATTAAATATTTTTATACTTATAAAATAATTTAATAATATATTTTATAAATTATTTTATATTATATATATTTTATTTATAGTATATTGTATTTGACATTATAAAACTGTTTGTAACTAATTTTTATATAAAATATTTATTATATATTTTATTATAAATATTTATATAATTAAGTAATTTTTTTACTTTATAAAATGCAAAATAACTACATAAAATATCATTTAAATTTTTGATAAACCTTTCATAAATAAATTTATTTAATTTAAAAAAATAATTAAATGAAAAAAAAAAGCTGATTGCTTGATTCGAACCTTATTCGCCCAATTAGAAAGCAGGTGTACTACCAACTGTGCCATTGCGTCAAGGGAGATAATTAAAACTTAATTGTAAAAAAGCTACACACGAATTTCAAAGGCTATTTTCTTTGAATTAACTGGCCATTCAGTGGAACAACATTGAGGGTTGAACACCCTAAGGGAGTACTACTATTACACCAAGTCTCGACTCCCAATAAATTTCTTCAGTCGTGCCCTCCCCTTGTTCGATATATTTATTAACTTATGATGGAAGAACTACTGAAAAAGTTATGTCGATGCTTTTCAAAGTTTTGCTATCAGTTTTTTAATAATGTTAACTGTCGCCCAACCGGTATAGTGGTTAGTGATGCTGACTGCGGTGCCGTAGGGACTGGGTTCGAATCCCGGAGAAGACATGGATGTTTGTAAATGTATAGTGCCTGCGCGGCATGGGGATACTCTAAATAGCCGTCGAGCCACAAGTCCTCTCGTGTGGTTGGAGGAAGGGGAAGAGAGGTGGGAGGCCCCTGACCACCCCAGGGTTTTCTCCCTCTAAATTGGGGTGGAACCGAGCAAAATCGTACTATCACCTGCATGGTGTTCAAAGCTAAGGCTAACGACAGGTGTAAAAAATTCTAGCCCTTAGCCGCAATGAATTTCGCGGGCCTCGATCTGACTTTGTCAGGCAGGTGGCATTAGTCACAACAGCAGTCGATGTTGAAACATTTTCAGAAATTTTGATGGAGAAAAAAACCCACACACCGGCTTTGTATACCATTTGGTCTTGTGACATAAGTAGCTTGTTTGAAACGTACCATTTATTTTTCTGGATTGTCTTTTGTAGTACTGTCTATTCTTGT
Organism: Trichonephila inaurata madagascariensis; assembly: GCA_019973955.1. NCBI lineage: Eukaryota > Metazoa > Arthropoda > Arachnida > Araneae > Nephilidae > Trichonephila > Trichonephila inaurata. The sequence continues at coordinate 1,768,031 of BMAV01005186.1, forward strand.
AAGTCAATTTTACATAAATGAATTATTAATGTTCTTTATTTATTCAATGGCATTTTAATAAATTTGTCAAATTATGGGTACTTACATATTATTGCAACTATTGCCAATGTTCACGATAGCTTGCCAAGTTGGCAACCCTGATTCTGCATGTGCTGAATTGGCAATCATGTGCTTTGTTTCATATAATGTTGCTCATACATTGTGATTGTGTATTTTAAAAAATCTGACAAATAAAATAATTTATCTAATCAGAACTTTAATGATTTCTTTGAAGTGCCAAACCAAAAAAGATTACCATTGAAAATATTTTCATCAACATACACTGATGAAAATAAAAAAAATCTCAATATTAAGAAGGAGCTGTGCTAGATAAATTAAATTTGGTAGGAGGGTTTATACATCTGAGAGATGATTTTGATTCAAAGAGTGGCACTAGTAGCACCACTTAGAGCATGTGAATCAGGCGTACTTTAAATACATATTATAAAGCTTGTAAGTGTTATTTATTGTTGAATTCAAAGTAGTGAGTTAATGTTAGTCAAGAATGCCTTTAAAACAAAGAAGGCATTATCAACAGTTCAAGCATGAATTTTGTATAAAAGGGCTAAAAAGGGTGGAGTTTTTTTTTGTGACATTGCAGAAAAACTTGGTAGGAATATATTTACTGTACATGATTGTTGGTAAAAGAGTCCTGGGAAGGCACAATCTCAAGAAAACCAGAGTCCAGCCACACATAACTCACCACAGACAGAGAAGACTGCCGTTTTCACAGCATGGCTGTGGAGCATCATACCACATTTGTAGCAGAAATTATAGCTTTTATTGGCACCAGAGACACAGCGAACTGTATGTAATCAATTGTTTACGGAATAGCAACAAACCAGATGCCCTGTCGAAATCAGACATCTGCGACTTTAATCATCTCATTGCTAAAACTCATTGGAGGGCAAAGTGGCAGTGTGGAGTTTCCTGATAGAAGCTGTTTCTGTCTTGCTGATAAGGATAGCTACATAATGATTACAAGAAAGCTAGTTCAGCAACTGCAAACCACCTTTCTATAGCTTAGAAACACTGGACTTGCATCTAGAATCATGATCAGGGAACCAATTTTTTTATATTAGCAGAAGCACTCTTATAGTTATTCCACACACCCTGACTGCAAATGCACATCAGTCTGGTGATTCAAACAGTTGTGCTTCCATTTACAAACATTATTCGAGAAGCATTTTTTTTTTCGAATATGTATCCTTATACCACTGTTGCAACCCAACATGATCAATAGAATGCCAACATGTTATCTTGACCAGCTAGATCACCAGTTCTTTTTCCAATCGAGCATGAATGAGACATCACCAGGCGACAACACCAGTGCCATGCACATTTAGAATTAAATGCCCTTTTTACGACTGACCAAGTGCATGTAATTTCATCCCCCAAACTGAATCTGGTATCTGTACAACACATTGCATGCATGTTTGCATTCAAAATTCTAGCAGAAGCACCAGTTATTAATGTACCATCATTTTAGCTCTTGAAATGGCTCTTCTTGTACTTACATTAACCTGTCATATCTTGAAACTTAAGTCAATCAAATATGTTACCTACACAAATTGCATTGCCAAAGTTTCATTCATCTACAATAATTTTTTCTTGGTGTTGTATTTCCACCCCCTCCCCTCCCATCAGTGTAGTTAAATATATTTATGCACTAGCTGGTATACCAGTTCTTCACAAGGGGGAATTGAAAAATCAATAGATTGAAGGAAAAAGAAAAAAAAATTATGTTAAATTTGAGTGAATTGCAAATTAAACAAACAAAAAAAAGGAAAGGGGGGAGATTAGCATATCTCTGCTCAACAAAAAATCAGATTTGCCAAATTTGAAATCTGTAGGTCTAATAGTTGAAAAGGGGGATTTTCTTTCAATCTATAATGCCGCCTAACACCCATGTGGGTTGACTTTTGAAAAATCCCTTATAATCAGTTCTTTGCTCAGAAAAAGCTATATGTTTTTCAAATTTAATTATTCCTAAAAGGGAATTTTTTTTTTTTACATAAAACGCCCTTGCGACCATCCTGGATGTCAAATTTCGCAAATCCCTCTCTTGAAGGATTTCTACTCCATGAAAGAAACATGCCGGCTAAATTTCGTCCAGTTTCAATAGTTCAAAAAAAATAATTATCTTTTATCTATAACACCCCTTTCCCTTTACAACCTCTTTGGGGTTCAAATTTCACAAAAGCCTCTTTTGTAGCAGTGCTCTACTCCTTAAAAAGAACATACCAGCCAAATTTCAAATCTGCATATCTTATAGTTCAAAAACGTGAATATTTATCTGTAACAGCATTTAACCCTTTACAAACCCTCTGGGGAAACCTTTTGGTAGTGGATCACTAAAGGAACATGCCTGCCAAATTTCAAGTCTGTAGGTCTAATAGTTCAAAAATGGAAACATTTATCCTTAACAACAATTAAGCTCTCACACCACCCCTTGGGTGTCAATTTCTGCAACACCCATTCTTAGAGCTCTATTATATAAAAGGAATTGGAATATCAAATTTCAAATCTGTAGGTCTAATATTTCAGAAACAGGAATATTTATTTTTAATGTCCCTTAATCCCCTTGGAGGTCAATCTTCGTGAAACCCATTTTGTAGCAGATCTTTATTCCATGAAAGAAATCTACTTGTAAAATTTCAGGACTGTATGTCTCATAGTTTAAAAATGGAAATAATTATCTATAAATGCCTTTTAATTCCCTACAATGCCACTTGGGGTTCAATTTTCACTAAAATCATTTTGTAGCAGGTATTTACTCTCCAAAAGAGGAATTTGCTTACCAATAATTATCTATAACGCCCCTTAATCTCCCGCAATGCTACTTGAGGGTTGATTTCGTAAAGCCCTTTTTGTAGCACCATGAAAGAAATCTACTTGGTAAATTTGAACACTGTATATTTCATAGTTTAAAAATGGGAATAATTATCTGTAATGCCCCTTAATCTCCTGCAATGCCACTTGGGCATCTATCGAAACATAGTTTTACTAACTCGGAAACCTTTGTGAGCATGTGTCCAACCATTCCCTTACGTTTCATAGCAATGGGATGAATAGTTTAGGTAGGAATAAGAGACATAAAGACACATAAACATTCATTTTTATTTATATAGATATAATCACTAAAATCTTACAGTTAATAAAGATACTTCAAATATTAGTTAAAATATTTAGAGTATTTTCTACTGCCTAATAATGTCAAATATGGGAATAATTAATGATGCAAACTTGATAATCGATAACTGATTAAATTTCATGGTTCATTTTATATCTATATGTTATAATAAAAGAGCCATTTGAATTACAATAATCAACAGTTTTACCTGTATGTCGTTTAAAAAACACATAATGAATAATTTGAACAATATCATTAGTTTCAAATCACACCTGGTGAAACATTACTTACTAGTCTAAGGTTAAAAAATTATGAGCTCTGTCAATAAGAAATGTGCTCAAGAAACTAAGTACGAGGATTCAAAAAGCAAACAGAAAGGAATGTCTTGTTTAGAGACAAATTTTTAAGTTCATAGAACAAATAAAACAATGCTTCAAAAAAAAAAATTATTTGTAAATTAAAAGCACACACACACATACATACACAAAAACAAAGAAAGTTTGAACATATATATAACTATAATAAAATAAATATGAGCATAAATTATTCTGCAAATCTTAGAAAGGAAAAATTATGGAATTGAAAACTATGAATATAAAAAAAACCAATATATATTTTCAGTCAATTGACTAAAATGAAATTATGTTTTCAACATACGTCACAGACTTAGGGCACTGAAGTGGGTTAAGCTTGCTTTGTGGGATCTCAACCCATCAGCAGAAAATTTATACACAATAGTTCAAGAAAGATAGATGGTAAAAAAAAACAAGTTTGTAAAAAGACTTCAGTTTAACTACAGCACATTTATTCTTTCATTAATCTATTAAACTAAAAAAAAGACTATTATATAAATGGTCAAAGTTTCAAAAAGATACACACAATAAACAAACAAAAATTCATTAACTTATCAAAAAAAAAATTTTCTACATACATGAAGAAATAGTATAGTCTGTTAAAATTACTCTTTGCTTTTTTGATGTAAGATTGAGAACTATAGTTAATTATAACTTCGGAAGCAAATGTATATATACAGTATGAATGCATGTGTGTATACATGCAATTAAAGAAGGAAGTATTCATTAAAGAGGATTTTTGTGAAAGAAAGTATGGTTTTAGTATACTAATTAGAATAGAGCTAATTCCAAATATCAAAATGTAATAAACCATTTTAGAAATAAGAATGTGGAATAAGAAATCAGTACTTACATATTATCGTATCCTATTGGTGACACTTTTGAAACAAAGCACATGCTTGCCAATTCAGTGCATATGACACATGCGAAATTGGGATCACCAGCTTGTCAAGTTATCTTGAATGTTGGCGATTGTTGCGATAATATTTAAGTACCATGATTTTTTAGGAGCCAAGTTGCAACACTTTCTTCTAATATAGGCCATTTCATGCATAATACACTTATTCCTTGACATTAAATTACTGTAATTTCATTTTTCTTCTTGCACGGATTTTGGTGGAAAATGACACAATTCATGGGGGATGGGGTGTAAATTTGGCTCAGTTCAAGTGTAGTATAGGGGGCCACTTTGAATTTAGCGATTTTTCTTCGGATTTGGCAAATTTCTTCTAAATGTCATGGTGAGATGTCGAATTCATTCTGAAATAAATAATAAATAATTCCGAAAAAAGTACCTTGGCAACTGGTTTTAGTCACCAAAAAAAAGGACTGTGCCAAGTGGTCCCCCTATACTACACTTGAACCCTCTTTGGTTCTTTTTGTTTAAAAACTACTTTAACCATTTCAATTAAAACAAATGTGATTTACTTAAGCCTTTGATAGTCACTTCAAAAACTTGACTTCTGATTACTGCACAAAGAAACACCCAATTCTGCAAATTCAATCTAGAAGTAATCTCAAATTGTGTCTCTTTCCTGAAAAATCTAGAATAACATTTTAATGCACATCTACTTTGGGTACTAATGTATTATCACAACAATCACCATCATTCAAGATAACTCGCCAAGTTGGCAACCCCAATTTCTCATGAGTTTTCATGAATTGGCAATCATGTGCTTTGTTTCATATAATGTCACCAACAGGTTGCAATAATATGCAAGTACCCTCCTTTGAATACACCTCACTTTTATTTGGAGAATCATTCACTTGTTCAAGAACTTCCCTGCACATATGTTGACCCCCTTATTGCCATTCTTAAAAAATAAAGGAATATTCTTGAAATGAATGACTTTCAAAGATAAAAGGCATTACAAACATGTACATTTTAGGTTATTTGTTGAATACACATTTAAGGAAATGCATCTAATTAACTTTCAGCTGTATTAAGTTACCATTATACCCCTTCTGACATATAATTTCCAGACCTTGATATTCTCTGTAACTGCATTTATCAGCACAATATATGCCAGTTTACAATTACAACATGTGTGCATGCTACAAAATTATTTTTAATAAGTTACTAGAAGGATACTAACAAGTTTTGTCTTTAAATGAATAAACTAAATGCTTTTCTAAAATAAATCCCGATTTTATAACATGCTCTCTGTGCTATTGACTATCATTCTTCATAAAGAAAAAAGTGCATGATATACAGAGAATGTACCTATAAATTACAAAAGTATCTTAAGTTATAGGCGAAACCTTATACTCTAAAGTTTAGCTCATAATTTATTGTGCAATTTTCCAACGCATTTCTTGACAGTAAGGTTTTATATTACTATCAATACATGAATAATTTCCACACTCAATGTACTTGCAACAGGAAATGAAATAAAGAAATTTATTAGAAAACTACATTTTTCTCTAAACTAAATTTATCAATAAGCTATAAAATAAACCTTTAAAACATAATTACGCCAACAGCAGCTAAAATAAATGTACTAATTTCTTCTAATCGAAAATTAATAATTTTACGAAGTTTGCAAAATATTTATTTTAAATAAATCACGTTTAATTAACATACAGAAAGTTGGGAGGGACATACCGACAATTACAATAGAGTAACTGCAAAAAGAAAAAATAAGCACATTAAATTACATGTTTTTCATCTTTATAGAACTTTCTTTTCTCTGTAGTTTAGCAATTTAAAAACATCACTTTCTAATTTAGCTAATTTTAACGTCAATGAAATAATTTCAATTCACAAAATCGAACGCAAAAAGATCAAAATTCTGTAAAAGGAAAAGTCTATCAATCCAGGTTATGGATAACATTTTAATTATTTTAGTTAGCAAACCGAATTACTACAGGAAACATGCAAGTATGAAAATTCAGAACACGAAACGTGTGAAGAGAGAAAAATAAATTATTAAAATCCACTCACTTTGAATCAATTAGGTCAAAAATCAAGAGTTATGTACAAAATATTTTACATTAAATAGATTTAGCAAACGATAATAAAAAAATCCCTTTTCAATAAATTTAATTTATGGATTAATCAAAATTAGAATTAGCACATCATACTTTTAACCTCACAAAGCAAAGGTAAAATCGCGCGCTTATTACGTAATTGTATAGGAGAGTTGAAAATTGCTGCTGTTTTTGCAGCGTTAATTTTATTATTATTATTGAATGCATTACTAAGAAATTCAATTAAAACACAAGAAAAATTACACAGATAAAATAAGCTTGTTTTTATAAATATTGTATATTACATTAAGTTATGTTATTAAGTTGTTGTTGAACTTTTTTTTTTTTTTTTTTTGAGATTAAACCTGAAGGGATGAAGTGTCTTGCACACATAACCAGTTAAACTTTCAATATTTGTGTCAAGTGTAAAAAATCGTTAAAAGTTACTAAAATTTTTGGTGATTTGATTTTCCTGTGAACAAGAAATACAGGCTCAAGAAATATGAACAGGCAAATAATAAGCAACATTATGGTCTCTGTGGGAAAAGATTTAAGTTTGCGAAGAGATTTGAGGTCCACATATTCTCTCTTATTCTTCTATGAATAGCACAAGAATGATATTAAATTTACATATTGTATCTAAAATGCAATCAGAAAAAATTAGAATCAACATACAGGGCCAGGAATAGTAGAACATAACAACAGTGATATGAAGGGAAATCTTTTAAAACGGGGGCTGGGATTTTCCACCGCCAAATCCTTCTTTTCTAGCCGGAGGTGGATCGCCAAGGCGTATCTTTGGGAAGAACTGGTTTTCAGTAACCATATGCGATACGTTTCTCCTCGCAGATAATGCTCCGCGTAGTGACACACTGCATTTCTGATAATCGTTTAAAGCTTATGTTCTCTGGAAATATTACCAGGGTAGTTTCAGCAGTACTTATGACGATTTCTCGAATTCACTTTGAAAAAAAAAATTGAATCAAAATCAGATTTAAAAAACATAATGCATTTCTCAATCAAGTTCATTTTTTTTAAAGTTTTTCTTTCAAAGCGAAGAATTATTATCATTTAAATAAAAAGGTAAATTACATTAATTTTACAAATACAAGACATAAATGTCAAATTACACGTAGTTTTAATTTTTTGATGTACTAAGGAAAGTAATCATTTATCTAATCCAGAAATTTCCTGTATCTTATTATTCTAAATATATTATTTGTTTTATATCTCTCATTATCTTAATTTCTAAAGGAGATAATCAATCATGTTTTTCGAAATATTCAAATACTTTACTGAATTTTCCTCCGTTATATTTATTCATAGGTGATTAATTATACTCAACAAAAAGATTATTTCATACTGAGTTTTTTTTCAATGTAATACTTAAAAGATATAATTTGGAAGTGAATATATACTTACAGTACGGTATTTTATTTCACATTTTTCATTACTTTTCTCTTTTTTCACTTATAGTTTTCGAAAAAATAGCAATTTACGAAAAATAGTTCATATCACATAAGTTAGTGAATAGTATAAGAAAATTAATTTCTGCTCCAGATAGTAAATGTGATGAAAACAAATCCAGAATTATCCATGTAATTCCAAAAAAATTTAGAATTCTTAACAAACAAAATATTATGACTCTTAGAAGAGCAGATTTATCGAGAAGGGTGACTGTAAAAAATATCTTATTTGCACTACTTGTCTGAGCAGGAAATCAATTCAATTAATAGTGCATTGGGGATATAAATATATTTATCTTAAATTAACAAATCAAAATTTTAGCACTTTTTATAAAACAAATTTAAAAAAAAAACTCAAGAACTAATGTCTTTTTGAAATTCTTTTATTCCTTATAATCCTACATGATTTATTATTATTATTATTGTATCAACAAAAGAAAAACTTTATTAAAGCTCTTCTTGAATCCTTTAGTAAAACACTTTTATATACATATGTGTATATAAGATTTTTTTATGTACACAGTAAGATTTTATGTGTATATTTATTTTCTAAATAAGTTATAAGATGTAAATATTCTTTTCAAAGAAAATGAGTGATTTCCGTTTTGTACAATTTATACTTCTGAACTATATACTTTTAAATTCTGAGCTTTTTTTTTTTTTTTTTTTTTTTTTTTTTTTTTTTTTTTTTT
>BMAV01005186.1:1776783-1809634 GCA_019973955.1 Trichonephila inaurata madagascariensis
TTTTTTTTTTTTTTTTTTTTTTTTTTTTTTTTTTTTTTTGAAGAGTTTCTTGATGAAATTATTCATCCCAGTATCTTGAAGAAAAAATTTTAAAACTAATTTAATAAGTCATCAAATACTTTTTTCTGCTAAACATAATTATGAAAGCTATATATTAACAAAAACTTAGTATAAAGTGCTTTAAATGTTTTATTGTTATTTATTTATTTTACTCTTCATTTTATGCTAGTAGATACAAAATACTATGTTTAATTAAATGTTTTGAAACTCTAAATCGTCTGTGTTTTTTACGTATGTTTTTAAATTTTATTTTTAAAATTTTTTATAATTTTGTTTCATTTTTAAAAGTGGCTGTGGTAACCTAGTGAATGTACACGTTCCCACCGTGTAGAAAAGGCCTATGTACATTAAATCTGTACAGGCTCAACGTTTCCCTGTTGTTGTGGTGTGGTACTTAGGAAAGGGGGTTGCCTGCTCATGTGTCATCCTCGTCACTTGACCGAGGCTCAAAATTACGAAATCTTTCGCCAACAGCCCTCTTATTGCTTTACAGTGTGACATTAATGCAATTCCCCCCCCCCCCCTTCCTCTCACTCTCTTGACTTTTTATACATTTTAATGTTTGTTTTTTTTTAAAAAAAAACCTGTATACACAAATGAATAAGTATTGCTAAAATCCCAAAGGAAGTATTCCTTTCAGGGTTATACTTGAAATATTTTATAATAAAAATTCAGTCACAATGATGAAAACTCTTATAAAAAAAAATAAAGATTTTGTAAGAAGCAAAATTTGTATACATATTAACTCCTTGCACGATCTGGAAGTCAAGCTAGATGCACGTAGACAAAAGTTCTTCCAATACCTACGTAAATATTTTTCTATAAATGATACATTCTATATAAAACATATAGTGTTTAGTGAAATTGATTGTTGCGCCATTGGACCTGAGTTCAAATCCCGGAGAAGGCATGGATACTTGTAAATGAAGAGTGCCTTTGCGGCATAAGGGTACTCTAAATAGTCGTCGAGCTACATGTCTTCTCGTGAGGTTGGTGGAAGAAGAAGAGAGATGGGAGGTCCCTGTCACCCCCAAAATTGGGGTGGAATAGAGCCAAATCGTACTGTCACCTGTATGGTGCTCAAAGCTGAGGAAAACGACAGGCGTAAATCTAGCCCCTTGCCATGATGTTAATATCGGTTACTGTCAATCAGGTGGCATAAGTAACAATAAGAGAATTTTTTCCCCAGAGAATAAATTTTTATGCACGGGAATGTGTTGCAGAAATGTCAAGAATTGCAGTTTTCTAATGAATAAAAGAAAGAAAATGAAAGCTACTGATTTTAAAGCGCTAAAAAACTAAACTTTTAAAAATGAGTAGATTTCTTTGAATAAATTGATTAAACAAATATTTAAATTCAGCCTGAAAGATAAGTGTAAACAATGTTTAAAACAAAAACATTTCTGTTCTTCCCGATTTGTGATTTTATTCCTTAGAAATTTCTCAATATGATTGACTACGTATAAAACGTGAATTCGTTTGCAGTAATTTACTTAATTTATTTACTTTATTTATAATCATGATTTCTGTACAATATGAGGAGAATTAATTCATAACACAGAAATGTATTATATGTTCGAAGCTTTAGCTTAATCTAGTATTTACACTATGAAAGCCATTCTCAAAATGTTCTTTGAATTATTGATTTCCACATGAATAACCAATTAACTACAAATAATATTACCATAAAAGAGAGTCAAGGGAATGGGTCAGAATCACACAAAAATATAAATTTGAATTTGGATAGTAGATTGATATCGTAATTCTGAACTGTGGTACCAGTTAATGTAACTTTTTATCTGACCGTATTTAAATTTAATTAAACATATATTGCGAAATTATAATAATTTGTAGGGGGAAAAGGCGGTCTTTTTTAATTGTTATATGCAATCAGCCCTTTTTATTGCTACTGGTTAACTTATGTGACGTCCTCGTCACTTGACCGAGGTTCTTCGTCAATAAATTTTTTGTCAAAGCAAAGAATTATTATCATTTAAATACGAAGGTAAATTACATTATTTTTACAAATACATAACATAAATATCATCAGTTCAAAATAATTAAAAAAGAAAAAAAAAATTTAATTAGAAACATTTGCGAATATGAGCACCCTTTTTTTTATTTTTGTTCAAAACTAAAGATAAAAATTCTTCTGATATTTTAAGTTTAGTAAATGTCCGTTTTAAGGTCAACAACTATACTACCGTTTTTACATGGTCCTAAGGATTCAAGAATAGGGGAGTGTCAAGAATAGGAGATTCCTTTTGTCACGAATACGGGAGTGTTTCACAAATACTAGAAAAACTATCCTATTCAACTAAGGATTTATTTTTCTTTTATTTTTGCTACTTCGCTTATAAATTTCACTTCTTGTCTTCAATTGAAGAATCATCAGTTTTGAAATCTGTTTTTTTTTTTTTTTTTACAATCATTTCATTGTAAAAGATCTACATTTTTAATTAAATACCTTCAACTAGTATGAAATAAGAAATATTACGACTTTTGTTCAGTGATTAATATATAAAAATACTAGCCGTTATTCACCTACTTTGCAGGTGAATAAAGGCTAGTATTTGAACTGATTAACTGAATTTGTTTCACTTGTTTAAAAAAAAGTCCTCTGTTTACAACAAATGAAATCTATACCTTTTTTCTATATTTATTATAATTAAAACGAAATGCTATAATTTTCACACCAATTTAAAAAAAATTTACGAAGTTTGTGATCCTTTTTTTGTATAACTATGTGTTACTTAGAAAGAGTCACAACATTTTAAACTTTTCTATCTGCAAAAAATAAGAAAAAAAAAGAAAAGAAATTCAAATGTACCCATTTAAATCCTCAATACTCTTATCCTTATGAGAAAATAAAATAATTTTAAAGGGTCAAAGAAAGTCAATTCTGGAACACTCAAAAGCTTTCTAAAGTAAAATTCAAGTAATGATCAGCACATATAATTTTCACAATATAGCCAATTAAAAAACACATAAAAGCTATTTATTTGCTCCCTTACATATTTTTCAAAAAATTTAAATATTTTCAAAAAATAAATTGACTGATTTGAATATAGCTAATTGCATTAAAACATTTTAATTTCATATGAATTTCATTAAATTTATCAATAATTTGATTTCATATAATTATTCCACTTAACAAATGATTAGAAATTTGTATTGTTTTCAGTACAACAATTATAAATCAAATAATAAATAGGTTGTTTTTCGATGTAATGTATTTACGCGAAATTAAACCAATACTTAAATTAAGCCTGATTAAATTCATATTTTAGTATTTCATACTTCAGAAAATAATGTAGGCAAAATGCAGGTTCTTCCTCCAAAATGTATGCACAATATATGTAGAGAGAGAGACCTTATTTTTAACTTGCTTTTAATTAGTATTAATGATATATAATTAAGTCTTGCATTTTTTGGTATAAATACTGTCGTAGAAAGAAATTTTTAGGTATACGAATTTTCTTTTTTCATATTTTATAAAAATGACACCTTTAAATTAAAGGATGCTTTATATTTCACTGAGAACGTGATGACTACTGGCCATTTTCTAATTCTATGAATATTAAAACTAAATTCAATGGAGCAACAGACCATGAGGGTCAAAGGCCTACTGAGCCCATATGTATAATTTATTATGTTATAGAAATTAAATATTGTAAAGTGTAAACAGGTAAAAAAAATCTAAAGATAATTTTATTAAAATCATTTCAGTAATACAAGGATTCTTTTTAAACTTTTGTTTTATACCAACAAAAAACCGATGTTTTATTATTATTATTTATTTATTTTCCCATAGATCTCATTTCAATCTTTACTCTCTTGAGGGCAGAAATCTTTTTCTCACGATTCACTCTAGGCGGTGGTACATTTGCTGTAATTTTAATTTTTTTCTCTTTTTTTTTACAATCCAATTATTTGCGCCTTTGCCTTAAAAGTGGCTTCGGCTTTCGATTACTATTATGTTTACATTATAGAAGAGATTCTTAAAATTTTATTTTTTGAATTATAGATTTCTGCGTGCACAAAGCTGCGTGTATTTATTAAAGGTGATATTACCGTAGAAGAACTAAGCAACTGGTTCCAAATCACATACAAATATGAATTTTAATTTGGATAGATCTTGGTTCACCCAATTTTGAACTGCAGTTCAGTAAAACAAAACTTGCATATTACACCACGTAAAAAATTTGTGTGAGTATCAATTCCATTATTAAAAAAATGCAGCATACTTTAATATTTTATATGAACAGAAGCGCACACAAGGGGGGGAGCCCTGGGGTCCGGTGCCCCCCCTCCCAAAGCCCTGGATTTTTTTCCGATTGATTATAATTCTAAGTATATAGTACGTAAATTTTAATTAAGTATTTGTTATTAACCCGCGGTCACTCGCGCCTGTTTTTACTACCGCCGTTACTCGCGGGGTGTAGAGAACACCCCAAACTTTTAACACGTGTATTTTAATTATGAAAATAAAATTAAGTCATTATGATACATATTTATAAAGTACAAGATGTTTTTTGTGTTCTACAAATAAAATTATTAAATTTATTGCATACAAATGAGACTAACATTAATTTAAACTAAACATACAAAATTTTTGTTTTAAAACACACAATTTTATATTTTTTCATAAACCAGTAAAACGTATATACCAGTATAATAAATTTACTTAATAATTAATGAGATAATGATAGCAGAAAGTAGAAAAATAATATTTTAATCATTTTCCAAACATTCAGAGCAGACTGTATACAAATGCTCAACTTCTCTCGGAAGTTCTCAGCCCCCCAGATAAACTCCAATAACTCCCCAGATACATTCCAATAGTTCGAGAAAGAGGGATTCCATCAGGCCTGAAGGTTCAATGACCTAAAATGTGCAGCTACAGAAAAACTTGTGGTTCTGCGCATTCTTTTTAGAATCCTGGGAGGATTTTCTTGTTGCTGGGGTGTACAGAACACCCCGCGCGAGTGATCGCGGGTTAATGATTAATTTTATTAATTAATGCTAATTATTTATTCAATAATTAGTTTTTTACTGTGTTTTGTTCCCGAAAATCGACAAAATCAAAAGGAACATGATACAAGATTAGTGAACTTTTGATCCCGGACCTTCCCTTGAAAAATTCCTGTGTGTACTACTGACCCTCGGTATTGCTTTTAGGATGCGATGTAAATAAAAGTCTAATCAAATCAGTTTTTTAAGAATTGTGTGTGTGTGCGGTTAGTTTTCAAGTATGAACATCTTTTTAATGTAACATTTAGCACAATTTATATTTTTATGTGATGATAAGGCAAGAGAATAATATGTATGAGAAAAATTAATAATTTTAGTGAAGTACGCGCGAAAATAACGTTGTTCTTGCAAAAATTGGCTAAAAGCAATTTTACTTAACTCTTTTTGTTCAGTAGGTATGCTAAACTATGTTTGAATAATGGGATAATAGCCTTTGTCTCTCCATATCCCACAAAAATAATAACTGTAATGTTTGAATAACAAAGTTTGAAATTTTTTTAACGTCACTTTTCTTTTTAACATAAACTTTTTTTTTTTTTTTTTTTTTTTTTTTGTGAATAGTTTTGTGCTGACGAATTAATTTTTGAGTTAGTAACATTTCAAGATAAATAATATTTTGATAGAACATTCTGGGATTTTTTTATAATTATAAATAAACTTTTTGTTTAATTGCTGTTGAAAGTAAAATGTGAGGTAACTAATGCAATATGCAAAGTTATGCAACTTTTAAATATGCAATAACTTTTTGAAGAAAATTGTGGGTTAAGGAACACATGAATTTAAATATCTTTCCAAAGTAAGTATGCAAATTTTATTTTAATGTTTACATCGATATTCAAACTAATTAAATTGTAATTATTTTGTCTTTAATTGCAGTTGAAATTGGTTAAATTTCTGAAATATTGTTAAATCTTGCATGGACACTAAATAAAGTACTAGCTTTAAGATAAGCCAATTCTTTATTTAAGTTATTTGAAAATTTACCCAAAAATACCTAGAGCGCGCAAAAGCGAATCATTCCACACTCTCTTGGGGCGGGGGATCGTGGAGAAAGAGAAACGGACATGGGATGTTTTTTTACTTTATTACGTGCCAGCTGCAAAGATCGTTGCTTGTCGGAAAGATCATACAGGTCGGAAGGAATGCATACAGTGACCGGATGGAATACGCTTACGCTTAACGTCGTGGGAAAATGGATCTGATCAGATCCTCCATCCCCTATCTAAAATATATGGTTCCTGAAGAAAGTGGATGAGCCTGAATGGAAAGGGAGAATTTTCATGATGACGATTGAAAGAAGGCGATCGGATTGGTGGAATAGGAAAGTTATAAGGATGACGTCACTGTCGTGGGAGGAGTCTTGACCGCTTCGGCGGAAAAAAAGTCATGAGAGAATTTTTCATGGAACTAATAACTGAAGGAAATACTGCGATTGGTTGGTAGAAGCAAGTGAGATAGCTCTCTATTGGTTGCCCTGAAGTTGAGGAGATAGCACTGAGAATTAAATAAAGAGGGGAATTCCCTGGTGGGTGCAGCAGAAAAAAAAATTAAGAAAAAAAAAGTTACAAGTAAATAAAAAAAATTAGCAAATGGGTTCATTCACCACGGGTGAATGAATGAAAAAAATAAAGTTAGGGGGGATTGTAAGAGTCTAGGAGAATTCTCCTAGGTCGCTTGATATTATCACTGAGAACATAATTTTGAATATCAGCAAGATTTGGATTATTAGTATGGGGAATTTCAACGAAGAATTTCTTAGCCAGAGTTTGAATGTAAGTTTTAAATGCAGGAATTTTAAGAGCTTCATAAATTAATGCATTTCTGACATATCTGCCAGATCTAGTAATATTTCTGATGAGGAAGTTTTGGGAGATTTCAAGTATTTTAATGCTAGTATCCGCTGCATATCCCCACACAGGGAAGACATAGCTTAGAAGAGGACGCAAAACGGCAGTGTAGAGAAGTACCTTATTTGAAATAGTCATTTCGGAATTCCGGTTTATTAAGAGATAAATTAGTCTGAGCGCGTTCTGGAATTTATTTCTTGTGTGCAAAATGTGTGTTGTTTCCAAGTTAACTTACTGTCAAGGATGACACTTAGATGTTTTGTACTTTGAGACCAGTGTAGTGATGTGGAGTATAGCGTGGGTGGAGTACAGGGTTTTCTCCTCCTGGTGAAAAGCACTGTGACTGTTTTTTCAACATTAATTTTTATTTTCCATTTGTTAAAGTAATCCTCCAGGAGGGAAAGGTGTCTATTTAGTGCAAGAGTAATTGTTTTGTGGTTTTTGTAACAGACTGTGATACAGGTATCGTCAGCATAGAGGTTTCGCATTGTTTGAGGATGAGTAGGCATGTCGTTAATGTATAAGTTAAATAAAATTGGGCCTAACAGTGAACCTTGAGGACAGCCAATGTTTATATAATGTGTGTCTGAGAGAGTATTGTTGACTCTGATTTGATAAAATCTATTGACTAGATAGGAGTTGATTAAATGAATGAGAGTAGGAGGAAAATTATAGTTAATAAGTTTGAAAATGAGTCCGCTGATCCAGACTCAGTCAAAGGCCTTTTGGATGTCCAAAAAGACAGACCCAGTGGATCTGCCTCTCTGAAATCCTGAGGTGATTTTTTCTGTAATCCTTAGCAGCGGGTGGTTAGTAGAAAGTTTTTTGGTAAATCCGTACTGATTTAGATTAATTAAGTTAGAATCAGAAATGAATGAATTTATTCTGTTAAGTATAATGTGCTCAGTAATTTTACTAAGCGAAGACAACAAAGAAATTGGTCTATAATTTTGTGGAAAATTTCCATTTTTTCCTGGTTTTCTAATTGGGAAAATGATGGCAGTTTTCCAATTGTTGGGAAAATGCCTGAGAAGAAGAATTTTATTAATAAGATAAGTAAGGATAATTAAAGCTTTCAGGGGGAAATTACGAATCATTTTGTTAGTAACATTGTCTTTGCCAGGAGTTTTATGAAGTTTTAACTTATTGATGTAGGTCGAAACCTCATCTGGGTCAGTAGGGGGAATGGGAGTAGTGGGGGAAGGGATAAGAATCTCTCGAGGGTAATCGTGACGTCAGATTCAATCGTGGTGCTGTAGTCGTCAGGTCTATTGTTTTGAGTGAAATTGTCTTTAAGTGTCTTGGCAATGAGGTTTGCTTTCTGGTCGTCGGTAATAGCAACACCAGAAGCAGTGTTAAGTGCAGGAATATCAACGCGTTTGTTTTTGAAATTTTTTTGAATATTCCAGAAGCTGTTATCTTGTGTATTGACAGCTAAGAGTTTAATTTTCCAAGTGTCCTGGGAGTGCTTTTTGAGCTTTCTTTTAATTTTAGCTTGGAGTCTGTTCGATTCTGTTTTGTAAATAGGATTAAGAGTGTTTTGAAAAAGCTTACGAGCGCGGTTTTTAAGAGTGATAAGTTCTTTGATGTGATATGGGGTGAAGGTGTGCCTAGTGTCTGTGATTGGCTGAGAGGATTCCGAGTGGGCGGTACAAACGACTTCGGTGAAAGTAGCGATTTTATTTTCTAAGATAATAGGATTTTTAATTTTAGAGTAATCTTGAAGAACAATATTATTATTTAAACATTTTTTAAATCGGCGCCAACAGGTGGTAATTGCTCTAGGATTATCCTGATGAATAGGGAGCGAGAAAGAGAACTTTAGAAAAACAGGATTGTGGTCGGAGGAGAGATCAGACAGGGAAGTAATAGTGTATGGAAAATTAAAGTTATTTACTAGAGCAAAGTCTAGAGTATTGCACGTATTAAATCCAAATCTGGTGGGGGTATCAGGATAAATAATTTCAAGGTTTACGAGGTCGTAGAATTCTTTTAGTTTAGCACCTCTGATAGAATTGTGGGAGCAATTCCACTTATTGTGTGTGGCGTTGAAATCGCCAAAAATCACACAATGGCTGTTGACTTGCATAATAGTTTCTAGGTTGAGCGTAAAAAGAAGTTTATCGGAATGGGGAGGGACGTAAATGGAGGTAATACTGACGGGGTCTAAATTTGAGAGGTTGACAGTGACAGTAGTCGCTTCAACATGAAAAAGCTGAGGGGTAGGGGTATTAAAGTTGTGACATAACCATCTGTCGATAGCTATGACGTGGTGGGTCCGCGTAAGTTAGAGGTGTGGGATTATCGGAAGGATGAGACATTTTATAATTCTTAATACAACTTTTATTAAGAATTTAACTTAAATTACTTATATAATGAACAAACTTATATTAAGTGAGAATAAACCAAAATATGCCGATTATTTAAGTCAGATCGCGCAACTAGATCACTTATCCTAAGTATAATTAATTATCTGCCTAATCTAGCTTTCTATATTATATTATCGTTTAGAAAGTAACCTTCCTACCTTGGTTGAAGACTCATCTATTCTGCTACTTGTAGATAGATAGATGTACTCATGTACAATTACTCTTCCTTATAAATATTATTATCGAAGGTGGGCGTTTCCTTCTTCCTTGTGAGTAGGCCGTCTAACACTTGTTCCGAACTGTTCCACTTTAAGCTTTCTCTAAGATTGCCATTCCTCTCACCAAACTTTCTATCCTTTTAAAGTATATCTTATTTGCATTGTTGCTTTGTTTCTCTTCTTGGTATTGGGTTGGAAAAGTTTTGCCATTAATCGTGGCCGTCAAAGAACGTAGGAGTTATGTTAGAAGAAGAACGCGAGAGATGTTACAAAGTGAGGGATAGATTTTTTGACCAAAACAAGAGTTCCACCGGAAGCCTGCCCGTCCGTCGGACGATCATTGCGGTAGCATTTGTAATTACATATGTTAATGTTGTGGTTAGGTCTCAAATGTGTTTCCTGTACTAAGATAATATCGGGACTGTACTTCTCTACAAAAATTTTAAATTCAAGAATTTTGTTAAGAATGCCGTTTGCATTCCAAGAGATAAGTCCAGGCCAATCAACGGGTGACTAATCATCATAATTATTGAAGATTGCGTCAACTAAGGCATACAATTCTTGTTTTTTAGCTTCTTTACTTTTATTTTTATTAGCTTTAAATTGAGCGGGGGGAGTAGCAAAGGTCATGTTGTTAATTTGGACTGTAAGGGCCGAGAGTGCCTGAATAACACCTTGTAATGACTGGGAGATTAGATTGACATTTGGCTTAGTGCTTTTAGCTTGGTTCAAAGAGATTTGGGGGGCAGGGAGATTAATTAGATTGGCATGAGCTTGCGAAGAAACTACAGGATTTCCATTGCTTCGTGTCGTCATCTGTTGGTTTCTAGAAGTGTTAGTATCAACCTGATTTTTGGTAGCGGCAGCGTAGGAGAGGTTTGAACGGACAATACTATTAACTACGTTAGTGTATGTATTCTTGTTTGTGTTGGTGGGAGAACCTTTTTTTTTTATTTGGGAAAAAGTGGGCATTTGGCGTAATTGGCCATATGACCAATGGTTTGACAGTTAATGCAAAACATTTGATCGATTTTTTGAATTTCGCATTCTTTTGTCTGGTGATCGAGTCCACATTTGAGGTAGCGGGGCTTTAAGTGGCAGTATTCTGCCTTATGGTTAAATTAATTACAACTATAGCATTGTGTTACCCCTTTGCCTTCGTATCCTTCGACACGGACAGAGAGGTAACAAATTTTATTTAAATCAAAAATTTTAGTGTTGTGCATTTTTTTTGGGAGAGTGATTGGAAAAATGGGTAATTTTTGTTTGGTGATGCGTCCAATTAATTGCGTGACTTTTTCTATAGTGAAACCGAGATAAATTAATTAGTTGTGGATATTATATGTTGGAGTGTCGCGAGTTAAGCCTTTGATGATGACTTTGATAGGTCGTTCCGTTTTTGAGGGTATAGCATAGAATTCAAAATCTACTTCTTCCAGGAGATGAATTAGAGCTCGTTGTGCTTCAAAAGTATCAGTGTACAATTTTAGGTAATCTCCTGATAATTTGCCTCTTACGGAGGGCATTCTGTCGGTAATGACTTTCATTTGTTCCGTATATGAAAGCGTAACTTTAAGCATAACAGGGAGAGGTAGATTTAGAGTAGCCGGTTTTGCGCTTCGCTGTTGGTCAGTATCATTGTTAACAGTCGCAGTGGAAATCCTTGCCGTGTCTTGCGTTAAATTTTGAAACTTATTTTTTAATTCCAATTGAAAATTAAGTTGACTAGAAGAACTATTTAATTTATTTACTTTACTGAGAAGAGGCGTAATAAATCCATCCTCGTTATCTTTTCTTTTATGGGAAATATTTTTAACTATGTCACCATTCAAAGCATTATCACTAACAGTTTCCTGAGAATTTTGAGGGTTTTTACTGGGAGTACTATGGGGAGTATGATGGTAAGGGCAGTCGGGTGTATCACATGGAGAGAGAGAGCTAAACTCACTTACCGCCAAATGATGATTGCTGGAGTAGCTCTGCAACAGGCTTCGGAGGTGGAGCACGTGGGTATCTTCCGGGTTGAAGTTTCCGTATCTTTGGAGAGAGTTGAGGGTATCATTCGTTCCTTGTATCAAAATGGAGTACCTTTGGATATCGTCCGTTAAATCTATGCGACTTTGGCAGAGAATCGAAGGGGTCGGCGTGGAGGAGCGGGAAGGTGTTCTTGAGTCCAAAGTCATAGAGTCGTCATTAGTCGAGGCCATGGTCAAAAATTTCTTAAGTATCAGAAATGGTCGGCGAATTGATCAAGTGGATGTCGACCTATCCTTTAAGCTCTGACAAGAACTATAGGACGACTGGCTTAATTGCCTCCAAAGATCAGCACGTGGTGAGGAAAAACGTGGAGCAGCGATAAAGTACGGAGCGTATAGATGACGCAACCGTACCCGAGTGTATCTCAAACGAGAATCCATCCCGGGTGGAATGGTCAACTAAAGATCCTTATCAGAAACAGAGGTCCTATTGGAACTTAACTTTCACGGCGAACAGTTTTTGCTTGAACAATAGAGAAGGGTCGTTTTATCTTAGAGGTCAAATGCGACGCAGTACCCGTTTACAATATAGGGACGTATCTTTCGACGAAGAGGCAGCTAATTGTTTAACCCCTCCCCAACGGCTTTTCATCGTATTTTTAGCAGCGACAATAATAAATCAAGAATAGGGGAGTGGTTCAAATACTTGAAAACTACCCTTCATGCTATACTATGAATTTCTTTTTCTTCGAGTCTTAAGCCATGGGTGTAAATTATGACCGTTTAAGGACAACATTGCAAAAATAAAAAAAATAAAAAAATTGCTGGGCTACGCATACAATGTTTTTTCAACAAATGGAAATAAAAATTAACTCTATATAATTTTACTAAAATAAGTTAACTTCTTTTTTATAATTTTTTAAAAATTTGAATTAGATATGTATAGGTACGTATTTATTTTAAATTTGTAAAAGTTTTGTTTCATTTAATTTGGATTTTATAAAGAGGGAAAAATCTAAATTAATGAAACGTATGAATTTGCTTTTGTTAAGCAAGCAAATCGATGTCGGGGTCATTAGACGAGCTTTCAAAAATTAAATAGCATTAATTTTAATAATAAAATTGTGGTAGTTTTTGAAAAAAAAAAGGCTATAAAATTTTTTAGAAATATTCAAAAATTTCGATAAGAGAGATAACTGCATTTTTAAGAATAACATTAAAACTGCGTTTGTATTTGAGTAAATAAATTTTGAAAACGAAAGGCAAAGGATTATAACATTTAAATGTGACTCTTTTCTCCCTATAGTGAATGTGGTATGGCAGTTAAAAGAATTATATAGTATCTTCGTTATCTCGTCTTTCCTCTGAAACAATTTACAGAGATAACATTTCGAATCATTAAATATTGATTATTAATATTGTACTAATTTTAATAATAAAATTTTAGAAATTATATATCACACTAATGTGTTCTTTTTGTGGAAGTTTTTAAGAAAAAAATAGGAAGAAAGTTATAGAAATTTTTAGAAATATTCCTAAAATTTCAATTGAAAAGATAGCTACATTTTTAAGAATAACATTAAAACTGCATTTGTATTTGAATAAATAAATTTTGAAAAATGGAATGCAAAGGGTTATAATATTTGAATTTGACTCTTTTCTCCCTATAGTGAATGTGGAGTGGTGTGACAGTTAGAAGAATGATATACCAACTTCATTATCGTCATCCCTTTAAAACAATTTACAGAGATAACATTTCCAATCATTAAATATTGACTAAAATTTTTTTAATTTGAAACAAGTCTGAAAAATGTAAATAAAATTATTCAAGGAAGTAGTTAATTTTAGGATTGCAGTAGTAAATTAGATGATCAAGTGTATCCTATACAAAATAAACATAATTTGATATTAAATAAAAATAAAACTATTTAGGAAAAATTGAGTGCCAGTGATAAAAAATATTCTTTTTTTTTATAAAACATGTTTTCAAAATAATCAAAACCTGCTTATAAATATCGATAATCCTTGCATAATTCAATTCAAGTGAATTATTGAAGGACAACCAACTAAGAAGGTAAAAAATTATATTAATCTTTCACATTAAAAAAAAAACCCAAATTAAAAAAAATGAATAAAAGTTTATAAATTTTTACTGAAATAAAATTTTCAGTAAATATATATATATTGCTATTTTAAAACCATATTTTATAAATCAAATATTGATTTTTACCTTAAAAATTATTATATAAATTTATCAAAAATAGTTTTGTTGTAAAAATATCACATAAAAATAATATATAAAAAATGTATAAGATATACAATAAAGATAATAAATAAAAATGTAATAAATAAAGAAGATAACGGAGAAAAACTTTTAAAAATTAAACTTTTTCATATTCAATAGTATTTTCTCAAATTTCTATAATTTTTAATTTCATATTTAAGAAACAAGAATTCCTAAATTTAAAAGAAAATATCAACTGCTCCAAAGAAAATTGGAAATTTTACGTCTAAAAAGAATTATAAATGTAAAAGAACTGTTTTATGAGCGTTTACATGTACAAATTTCTTCTATTTTAATCTTATCATTTACACTAAAATTATTACTCTAAAATTCTTTGAAAATTTGTTAGCATTCAAAATTAGCCCAAAACTGACATTAAAAATTCATTTTTTATGTATTCTCTTTAAAAAATGTAACTATATTTAGGACTATATTATGTTGCGGAAGAACCGCATTCCACCATTTTTTCTGACTTCTTACTTCGTGTTGCTCTAATTCTGTGACGTAGCCAGAATTAATAGACGGCAGTCACATTTGAATGATACTCGCTTTATTTGGTGATCTTGGCGTATTTTGAACTGGTTAAAACCTCGAATACTGAAGAGTTCCCGTTATGGGATGGGGAAGGGAGAATAACAAATCAACATTCAGAGCCTTTTTAAAGGGAATGAAATTTTTTAGTATCTACTAAACTAGTGGGCTTTTTCTTAACTTTTTTTTTTTTTGAGGGATCATAGCCTGTGTTGCTCTATATCCCCTCCAAACTTTCAATCAATCAATCATGAAAATTTCTTATCCCAAATATTTTTGTGAATCAATCAGTCAATATCTGAATGCGCATGGAAAAGTGGTTTAGAATTATTTTATGAATTTTATCTCAGTTCTAATGTAAAGAATATCTGCTTATTTAATTTTTAAGATGTTAAGAAACCGAAGGAAAAAAGCACAAAAATTGCAAGAAATTCTAGAGTCATTGGATGTTTTCGAAAAACCAAATATTGCTTTGGAGCAATATTCAACTCCTCCTCATGTAGCTGGTAAATTCCGGAAATAAAATAATCTCAGATTCAAATTTTAACTTTGTTTTCTATAAAAGTGGTTATAGATGTATCAGAACATTTATTTCCTTTTCTGTTTCAAATTGGATTCTGGTAAAATTCTTAATTTTTTTAACTGTATCATTTCATCCTTTACTGTATCATTTTATCCTTTACTGTATCATTTTATCCTTTACTTGCCTCTTTTTTTAGGGAAAAATATGGTAAACTATCTTTTCTTTTTTCTTTTGGCTGAATGTTTCGGAGTATAAAAAAAAGTTAATCTTATAATGTTCAAATGTATAATGTAAAATGAGCAAAATCCGGTTCAAGTGTAGTATAGGGGGGCCACTTCGGATTTGGCTATTTTTCTTAGGATTTGGCGATTTTTATCTTCATGTTATGGTGAGATATCGAATTCATTATAAAATAAATAATAAATAATTCCGAAAAAAGTACCTTGGCGACCACTTTTAGTCGCCAAAAAAATGGACTGCGCCAAGTGGCCCCCCTATACTACACTTGAACCCAAAATCCTTTCAATCTACATAGAAAAAATGCATTACTTAAATACAGGACGGTTTCGTAAGAAACTCAAAAACAATTCTGATTAAAAAAAAGAAAAGAAAGGTTTTTTTTACCCCAGCTTGAAAGAGCTGTATCTCCCCCACGAGACTCTTTGTAGGACAATGCTGCTTGTACTAAATTAGAATTTTATAAATTCTATTTTGGTGAAAGATGGGATAATTGATCTTATGAGTGCCTGTCACCCTGACTTTTCGAATATATATATTAGTTCAAGATAACCAAATATTTGAATATATTTAGTCGGTGTTGATAACCAAATGACAAAAAGCGTTCTCTATTTTTTTTAAGTGTGCTAAAAATTAATTGGTAGGACTATGCAATGAGAATTTTGTTGGAAGTTTATAGTTCTTTCCAGTAGCTAAATATCTTAAATTGTTTGTGTTACTTTTCTGAAAAGGAATGCATTTGTAAAGATAAAAAACATATGGTTGGCAATATATGTCTGATGAGAATGTATTGAGGATTTGATAAACATTTACTAACATTGTGAATAACATCAACTTAATGATGTTATTGTAAATGGGTTCTAGGTATTGTTAATGCTTCATGAACGGTATGAAAAAGTGTTGTTCTTTTGTTTCATATGGGATTTTTCAAAATTTAAATGAAGTTAAAATTGTTTCTTATGAAGTTTTGGTACTTACATATTATTGGAATAATTGCCAACTCTATTAATAACTCGCCATGTTGGCAACCTCGATTTCCTAGGTGTCATATGCACTGAATTGGCATCCATGGGCTTTGTTTCATATAATGTCGCCAATAGGTTGCGATAACACATAAGTACCGAAGTTTTTACCCTGTCTTTTGTAAGCGAAAACCAAACCAAAAATTGTGAGTTCTTTTATTTAAAACAAATGAGAAACTGTTCCATAAAAGGCTACCAAACTTATTGAACCTCTTGAAATCTCACAGAGATTGAAGCTCAATGACAAATTTAGTGAACTTTAGATTCATATCTCAACTGTATCATTCAATATAAGGATGACTATGGTACAGTGTATAATTTGATTTTGCATGATGGGAGGGTGAAAAGGTGATAGGGCAGTATCATTCAATCTTGATATAAATTAACTAATATGGATTACTGTGACTGGTAAAAATCCCTTATTGAAAGGACTGATTTGGTAACATTACTATATAAACAATAAACACTATCCTTCTATGTATAGACACTTATGCCTTGAAAAAAATTGTAATCCCTTTTTCTTTCATTTTAATAAAATTTGTATTTATTGGTAAATCTGTAAAATACAATAGATACTTTTGGTTTTGGGGTTTTTGTTGTGAATATATCTTACTTGGTATCACTAGTGTTTTTATTGTTGATAATTTTGAAAAGTAGGTGCCAACCCACGATTTCTATAACAACCAAGAATCATAAAATGTTGTAATACATTGTCTTACTTTTTCCTCTTCTATTTATTTTAAATTCAAGCAATCCATTTCTTCAAAATTTTTAAATGGCTGGGAAGTCATGGTTATGAACTCACAGCTAGCATTGTTTTTGCAAAGTCCTGTTGCCATTAAAGATCTGCCATGTGGAGAGACTGATGTACATTAAATCTTTTGAGGCTGCAAAGCCACATGTTTGTAGCTGGGGTTGTTTGGCGGAGCACGTAGCCCATCA
Source organism: Trichonephila inaurata madagascariensis (assembly GCA_019973955.1). Taxonomy (NCBI): domain Eukaryota; kingdom Metazoa; phylum Arthropoda; class Arachnida; order Araneae; family Nephilidae; genus Trichonephila; species Trichonephila inaurata. Next base: position 1,793,827 of record BMAV01005186.1, read on the forward strand.
GGGCTTTTATCTCCTGTCTGGTGATTTAGATAACTTCAGAAACTTAATTACTTGCCCATTTTAAAAAGAGTCTTAAGAAAAATAATTTATGAATGATTAATAAAAAGTTTACTGGAAAAGTGAATTAATTTACTTGATAATGAAAGAATAGCTTTTTTCAAAGCTTTTAATAAGCACTTGGTCCTTCTATTTATTTGGATTACAGGTCTGGGTAGTGGGGTGCAAGTCTCATTTCTTGATTGTAGTTCATAATAATGAGTTCTATTGCCGGTCTTTTTTGTTTTGTTTTTTTGCTTAAAATAGAGCTTTAATTATTAGTCAATAAAATATTACTGAAATAATTTGGAATTTCTATTTTTATGTTTTTTGTCCTTTATTGTATTCATTATGCTCCTTATATATTTGGAATTTTTATTTTCATCGCATTTATTGTACTTGTTCCATGCAGGGAAGAAAATAATTTCTGGAAAAGGACAAAATGGTACTTATGTTTTAGCGTCACTGCAAAAAAATTTATGCCACAGGAATCGTGCTATGATATCAAAACAACAAAGTTTGTCACATGTTTTATTTGAAGGAAAACCAATTTTTGTGGTGCAATTTTGGCTGCGGTGACCCTAATACATAAGTATCAAAAAAATCTCAACCAACATTTGTACTATTTCTCAGAATTATTTTTTCCCCAGAACTTCATTACGTAATTTATGTATTAGTTTATGTTTAATTACTGACCCAGTGATCTTCCAAATTTGATTAAGACCATAAAAATTTATCTTTTTGAAAAATTTATGACACTGTCATACAGTGAATAAATTTCTTTCATATGTTGTCTTTTATTGTTTGAATCACAGTTATCCAGATAACAAATATGAATTTATATTTAAATTTCTTTGTGCTGTTATTTGTAATAAATATTATTAATCTCTTTATAGTACCGTAAAATCAGACATATAACTCACACTTTTAACACAAAAAATAAGATAGAAATTTATGAGTGCGTGTTATACACCAGGTATAAAGATGAGAGCTTTAAAAATAAAACACGAGATGAGCATAGAAAAAAATTACACATTTTCATGTATTGAAATACTGTTTATTTAAAAGAAATGAGAGATTTTCCTCACAAACTTAAAGGATTGTAGTTCTAGAAGTGTGCAATTTGTTTCTAAAGTTTGGAATAATGCCTTGAATAAATGACTTCAAAACCCTAGAGCTGGGGTGGGCAGGCTTTTCCACAGTATGGGCTACTTCTAATTTTTTCAGGGTGTTGCGGTCCACCCAGTATCAATGGCATACACAAAGAGGCTCCACCAGTCCGGACCCTCCTCAATAGACCTTGTTTTTTTCCCCATCGATTATAATTCCATGTATATAGTATGTAAAATTTAATTAAGTATTTTTTATTAATAAGTTTTTTATTAATTAATGCTAATTGTTTATTCAATAATTTATTATCTTTCTGTTTGTTCCCTACAATCTACAAAATGAAAAGAAAAAAAAATGTTAGGCTGCATATTGGGGTAGAATATGAGTATGGTAGACATTTGATCCTGGTCTGCTGCAACCTCTTTAAAAAATTCATGAGTTCCCCCACTCCCCTGTGTCTTAGGTGTGGTGAGGTAAGGAAAAGGTCAACAATATGTAATATAACTTAATAATAAATACTGAATGTGTACTTATCTACGTAAATAAAATAAAAAACTCAATTTTCGAAACCGCGTTTAAAGCAAAACGCAAAGTACATGCACACAAGCATAATAATAACATTCACAAATATAATAATTTCTAATGATGCATTTATTATCAAACAATTCAAAATACATTAAAAACTAAAACATTTTCATGTAAAATTAGTTCTCATAATTATAGTCAGTGGATGACTTAGTCTGCGTACTGTCAACCAATCTTGAATATTTCCGCATATAATTACCTACTGTTAATCTTCAGGTGATGACCTCAAATTGTCTTGGCGGTCCACCGGTCGATCGATGTAATGCCCACCCCGGCCTAATAGCATTGCACACTTAAATTTCACTTAAAAAAAAGGAGGCGCACATTATATGTCGGATTTTTCAGTACTTATTTAAGTGTATAATATGATAAATGTCACTTTAGCTGATTTATCTTAAGGATCTCTAATGTATACAGTTATCAATAAATATCTATCAACAAATTATTACCTTGGAATTCTGATGTTACTTTATCATAGAACTGTGTTTTCAAATTATAGGGCATATTAGTAGAATTAAATAATTCTGAGTAAAAATCCTAAATTAGAATATTTATAAGCATTACATATTGTGGATCTGCTTCTAAGTAACTGCTTTCAGTGTTTTTTGTTTTATAGTTTAAAAAGGAAAAAGATATTTTTTGGTACTATTACACCAAAGTAGTTTGTGCGTTAAACAATCAAATAACTGGAATTGTATGATGCTTTATCAAAATTATTGAATTTTTATTTAAATTTATTATTGCAAATGTTTCTTACGAAGTTAGTTATGTTTTTGATTGCATACATAATTGATTTAAATTTTACTTTTTTCCCCAGCTCAAATGCTGCATATTATGGCTGAAAATACAGGTGAAATAGATGGTAAAATTATTGGTGACCTTGGCTGTGGTTGTGGGACTTTGACTATTGGAGCTGCAATCTGTGGGGCAGCGTAAGTTTTTATAAATCTAAAAATATATTCTTACATGTATGGACTAAGTTCCCCACATTGAATTAAATAAGTGAATGGCTCATAAATAAAAAAAATATGTGCATTAATTATAGAGAATCAAAGGTACTTTTCTATTTTGCTCGCACAAATCTTGCCAAGTTGGCAACAACACACAAAAGATATTAATAAATGTTAGTTCCTTAGCTTTTTCATCCATTTTTGATTATATTATAAAAAAGATGTTACTGATAAGAAAAAACCACAACTTGTTTTGATAATGCGGTGGTAAAAGATTACCTGTGAGAATATTGTTTGGCGTCAGTTGTATAATTCTTGGCAACTTTATCACCTGCACAGGCAAAATAGAAAAGTAACGAATTAAATATAGAATGCAGTTAGATGCACTTTTTCTTTAATATTAATAAAGAGTACCAACTTCCAGACTTGTTTCATTTTTTTAAATGGGTGTTATGAATGTTTCTTTATTAAATTTCAGCATTTTTGTAGTAAAAGTTTAAATTCTTAAAAGCTTCCTATTGGTGATATTTTTTAGATTTCAGATCTAGTTTTTGTATCTAATGATCATTGTGGAAAAACTATGCATGCTTCTAGATTTTCTATTAGGAAAATTATGATTCATGGAACAATAATTTTATCTTTGAACTCTCTGTTATTAGACTTTGCATTGGTTTTGATATTGATGAGAAAGCCCTGGAAATTGCTCGAGGCAATAAAGAAGATTTGGAACTTGAGAATGTGGATTTTATCCAATGTGATGTTCAAGATTTAAGCAACTCTCGCTGGTATAAGGCATTTGACACTGTTATTTTAAATCCTCCCTTTGGAACTAAAAATAACTGGGGTGAGTAACCTTTTTACAATTTAAATGGAAAACTCAGAATATAATGTGTGATATGAATATAAAGTGATTTAACATGGAATATTAATAGATTTCTATAGGAAATCACACAAGCCCAAGAGAAATACACCACAGTAAAGGAAATGGAAGAAATTTAATGTTCCTTGTATGTCCCAGTACTATTTGATCCGCATACTGGGGATTTGGGACTACTGCCCTAGACCAGGGGTGGCGAACCTTTTTGGATCAACGTGCCATCTTTTCTTTAAGAAATGATTAAGAAGGTATAGACATGCGGTCAAATAATTTTGACTTATGATTACTGAGAAAAGAATAAAACTAAATACTAACAACTCAAAACTCTTTAATTACAATAAAAAAATACATTTTCCACAGTATAGTAGTAAATGTTTTATTTATAAGTGTAATTCAAATTCACATAACATTAGTGTGAATTCTGTTGTGGCAGATTAGATGACAAATAACTTAGAATTGTCAGATTTTACTTTAACCGCAGAACGCTAGCTGAATTGGAATAATCTTCCAAACGGTTTCTGAGTCTTTAATGTTATTCATCTCTGAATATAATGATTCACAGGCATAGGTAGATGAAAATATTGTTAAAATAGCATGAACCAGTTTTTTCAAACAGCTAAATGTATCTGAAATCGAATTCCATGTTTCCAAAATTTCATTACTAGCATTTTAACTTATATTGCTTGTTAATCTTTCTGTTTTAATCAATTCCAACTGTCTCCTTTTTTTCAACAAATTTTTGCATTCATATTGAACTAGACTTGAAATCAATCAGAGTTGCATTTCAAATTTTTCAATTTACAACCAATAGAATTGGAACAACTTCAGTTTATTAATTGAAGTCACATCAAGGTACATAAAAAAACTTCAGCGTTTCTAATAATTCTTTTAACTGAGAAAATCTGGCTGAAAACTGTAACCAGTCTCTTACATTTCTCATAATACTTCATACTGAGCATTGCTATTTTGAATTAAAATGCAAACCCTTTTGATCGGTGGCATGCCCAAAATATTGTGTCACATGCCAATGGTTTGCCATCCCTGCCCTAGACCATAAGGCTCTCTCCTCCATCTTGAACCTTTAGGGAAACTGTTGCGGGGTATTTTTTTTTTTTTGGTAGTTTTACACCATATAAGCCAATATTTATTTGTTGGATGGAGCATAAAAAGGTCATTCATCAGAAAAAGCCACCTTTTGTCTAGTTTTGGTCCGGGTGTGCAAAGTCCAGCCTTCATCATTACTAAACAACAGTCCGTACGATTGCATTAACCAGATGTCTGTTGCAGAGATTCATATACAGCAACACTCACTGAACTGTTGTTGAAGACACAGTCAGAATTCATCCAATTTATTAAGTCAGATTTTCAATACCAGGTGTCAAATTTCATATGATATTGTTGAATGTAAATGAATACTGTCAGACTCAGAGATTAAAGTTTTTCAATTTGTATCTTTGTCATATATACTTCAGTATGTAAATAAACATTATTGTAACGTTAAGCATATGATTTTCTCGTCTTTTTACAGACTCTAAATGGTCATTTGGTTGATAGTTGCATGTCTGTTTGTTCAAACACATTTCCTCTGTCATCTAAGGCCCATGGTCACCAATTTTGGAAAGTGCCTTTTTGTCATGCAAGATATACTTTTACCATGGTGACATACCAAGTTTACAAAATTTTCTATTTTAGAAATTCTTCCACTCTAGGCCATGAAGCAAATGATCATGCTCTTTTAGACTTTGTGTAAATCATTCCATTTTGTCTACAATTACAATGTTTTCCACCTTCCTTTGACACTTTATATATTTTTTACTGCTAGTGTTGCTTTCTGTAATTGATTATATCAGATTGATCCCAAATTAATGCAGCTGGACTGTGTAGCTAACATTTAGGGATGATCAACATAAACCAGTAGCACACACAGGAATTTTTCAGGGGGGGGTCCGGGGTCAAAAGTTCACCATTCTTGTATCGTGCTCCTTTTGATTTTGTCGATTTTCAGAAACAAAACACAGTAAAAAACTAATTATTGAATAAATAATTAGCATTAATAAAATTAATCATTAATAACAAATACTTAATTAAATTTTACGTACTATATACTTATAATAATAATCAATCAGAAAAAAAATCCTGGGCTGGGGGGGGAGGGGCCGGGCCCCCCCTTGTGTGCGCCACTGACATAAACCATTATTTTCATTCAAATATGAATCCATGTATTTGAATTTGTACATAAGTTTTATCTCTGGAATAAATAGGATTAATTGCAAGTCTGAAAAAGGGCATTTTGCTTTTTCGAGTGTACAATTTTGTTCAGCAGGGAACGAAACTTTGAGCGCGAGAAAAATAATATCTAATTACAGTCCATGAAAAACTTAAATCCTTTTGTAATTTATAGTTAACACATAAGTAAAAAGACAAAGGATATTTAGTTGACATTTGTAGAATTGTTTGTGTTTTGAGTTGGCAGGACAACCAATTTTTCAAAATCATTCTAGAATAAACATTATTTTACCATATTTCATTTTATACTAAACAGTTCATATGTATGGCATAAGACAATGATAAATTGAACATTTATGGGCATGTTGAAATTATAGATTCAAGTAATTTATTTTTGCTCTTGTTTAATCTTAGTTATTCCAATAAAATAGTAACTCGCATAATCTACCCGTTAATATAGAATTTTAGAGTATAAATTATATGTCAATACTCAATTGGTTGATATATTAATGCGGAGAATTAACATAGTTTAGTTTTCTAGTTCTATAAAAATTAACTCGAAGAGATAATTCCATTGTACCAATAGTTCATTAATTAAAGAGTGTTTTTTTTTCCTAAGCAGTTTTAATACTAATGAAAACTTTTTCTTCTGTATAGGTATAGACATGAAATTTTTACAAACAGCTTGTTCACTAGCACGAGAGACAGTATATAGTTTACACAAGAGCAGTACTCTTGAAGTAAGTTGCTTTCTTACATGCAGTTATATGATTAAACTTTTTATTATTTTATGTAAATAGCTATAATGAGAAAATGTTTACATAGTTTCACAATACCTAGATAACTTTTGATGCTTATCAGTTATAGAGATCATGAGGCAACACATGTAGAAACCTTAAATTTTGGCTTACATTACTTTATAAATAAGTAACAGTGTTTATAAATTTTATGGCTTTTACTAGTTGCTGCTATTATAAGTGGGTGGTGCTATGTTTAAAAAAAAGATCAATCTATTAACTACAGTTAGTGTAAATTTAGTGCCATTTTCTTTCTGTTAAACATATCAGTCATAAGGATAATAAAGCCAGACACAGCCATATGTAGAAAACACCAAATTTTAATCTATACCAAATGCTAAAATTTTAAATAAGGAAAGTTGATGTGGCGTCATTGCAATTTGAATTTTTCATTTTATTTGTATCGGATTTTGCCAACATTCACATTAATATCTTTGAAAAGAAGTCACTGACCCATGCTTGTTATAACTTATAAGTACCATATCTCTTAAAAAGTAGTAAATAAAATGCCATTTTAGTTTTTATTAAAAATGTTATGCGTAAAATGTATATTTGTATGTTAAAATGAAATTTTACATGGGTAGAAGATGAAATTGCAAATGGTGCCTTGTGAAAATGTGATTCCAAATAAAAATTTAATTATTTTTTATCTAGAATCATGCATAAACTATTTTTAATCCCCAAAGATGTTTATTTCATGCTGCAGCATTTACCATGGTGGTGACTTTTTTATGTAGTTTTTATTAGTTAAAATTTGAATTTAATATCCTGTAAGACACCTTGGGAAGCAGTATGTGTTGTTATTGTTTCTTATCCCACTTGATCGATAGAAACATCTGGATTAAGTCCATGAACCCATGCGTTTTTAAACAATGAAGAACTGTAGCAAGACTTAAGAGCAGCTGGCTCTTATGGCAACCAATATGAGCCAAGATGGGGGCAGAAGCAGCTTGGGTCACATTGTAATTCGGACTAGGAGCATAAACTTTAAGACCCACCACATGCAGTTGAGCTTGAGTGTGTCCATTGCAAAGCCTAGCAAGAGTAGTTTTATCTTGCCTACTGCTTGTTCCAAGCAAAGCAGCATCAGGATGGTTTCCTTCATACACTCATGTACGAGGGGCCTGCCTCCAAGAGGAATCGATATCTGGCTTGACCCGAGTAGCAATTTCTGAAAAAGTAAGGCAGCCATCATGTATAAAATCTTTATGGCTGCCCTCACGGACGAAACCATCTGCAATCTAATTCTCGCAGACATTTGCGTGTGACGGTACCCACTGAAAAAAGATCTTAACATTGATACTAAAGCTGTTTAATAGCTGGACAATACTAATTGTTGTTCTGTCGCCATGCCTCTACCATCCAGATAGATGCTAAACATAACTTCGGCTATCACTCAATATCCAAATATCTGTATTGACACTCTCAGTAAAGCAAAATTTCAAAGCCTCCTCAATAGCTAAAGAGTTCTACCTGAAAAACTGAGCAGTAGTCAAGATTTCTCTTACAGATTCTATTCTCCTTATTGATGAGAATTCCACTACCCGAGATAGCACCTATACCCATGCTGCTATCAGTATAGATCTGTAACACATCACACGGGATGTTATGAATAGTCTCGAAAGCAAGCTGCATAAGCTTCTCTGGATATTGAATGCCCTTGTTAGTATATGATGATAATTTGGTCTGACAAAATACCAATTCATAGAACGATGCAGCAACATCTGTACAGCAGGCCAGAGGCATTCTACTTCATTATGCAGCCATCCCTCGCTTTCAGCATAGCTGAGTGGATTTCCTGTTTTAAGGCCACGATTGTTCTTCTAGTGGAAGCAGTATATAATTCAGGTGACCAATTGGATTAAATTTTGTTTCATATGTAAATTTACAATTATATTTTTACCAAGTTGGTTATATATTTAGTATTTACTTAAGCTATAACTCAAGTCATAATAAGATGCAATCCAGTACTAAACCTTTAACAAAATGAAATTAGACATTGTGTGAAATTGATATTTGTAAATATCAATGTCTTTTCTAAGAAATTGCTTCAATTTTAGCAAAACAATTCTTAACAGAAATTGATGTGTTAAAGCTATTTCATTTGAAATACTATAAATTTCTCATAGTGATATTTCAATAATTTTACTTAACAATATGACAATTTTTTTTCTAATATTAAGTTTCAGAAATTATAAATTGGTTCTTTATGTCTGATAAAATGTCATAAATAGAAAACTTTTTAAGTGTCAAAAGCAGACGAAACAAGCTGCATTAAAAGTTTCTTGTAAATTGGTCACAATATTAGGTATTGTATTATATTTTGATAAAACTTTATCAACTTATAATTTTCATATAAACCTATGAAACTTCTTATAATATAGTATGTCTTTTGTAGCATGTTGAGAAAAAGGTGAAAAGCTGGAACTTTAAAATGAAAGCAATGTATCGAATGAGCTTCAATCTACCAAAGACACGCAGAAAAGACAAAGATGAATCGCGGGACATTCTTGTTGACCTCATCAGAATCACATTAACAGAGACAAATAAAGTTTTATGATATAGATTCTATAGTTATTGAAACCACTCGATGATTACAATTGTAACATTATATTAAGAAATAGTTAGCAACTATGGCAGTGGATTTTGTCACTGCCATAGTTGCTAACAGAACAAGTGCCTAAATCATTTTATTAGTCAACTGGACAAAAAAACCCTTTAATTTTTTATATTTATTATTGTTTTCATTTGGATTTTTAAACTCATAATACTGTATACATCTTTTAGCATTAAGTTTGAAATCATTTACAAAATATAAATATCTCCCAGTTCAATATTCAAATTGTTTGTGTGTGTATTAAGGTACTTTTAGTATATCAATACAGTCAGACCTCTATTTAATGAAGTCACTGAGTCCCGAAAAAAGTTCATTATGTAGGAGGTTCACCTTTCACTATACTTCATAAACCACATAAAACAATTTTTTTAAAAAAAAGTAATTATTCATACTTTTTTGTAAATTAATATCTATATCTTACCCATCAAAAAAGAAAAGCTTCAGAGAAAACCGGGAAAAAGAATGTTAAGAAATACACTATATTTCAACAATAACAAAATAATTTTATAAGGATATTTTCTAATTTAAAGTAATTAAGTTCATTATATAGAAAATGCACTTCGCTATTGGGAGGTTATTTTATGAAGAAAATCATGAAATATTCTTGGTCCCAGGAAAGGTTTGTTATATTGAAAAATTTGCAATATGCAGGTTCGACTGTATGTGCAAATCTGCGAAGGATCAATTTTCCTTATTCTACTAAAGACCTGTCATACAATATGCTACTGCAAACTAAATTCGGCCACCAAGTCTTAGTGTTGTGTGGATGTTAGAAGAATCCTGGTTTTTTAGATCTAAATAAAAATGAATGTGAATTATATCAATGTTGAAATTAAGTGATATCTCCAGATGTCTCATGATTTTAAATTTATCTAAAAATTTTGTGAATGCAATCCCCTCAATTAAATAATCCCAAAATATATAGGAAGTTTAGCTATCAAAGAGGTAATTTTTTTCACTTGAGATAAAAGAATAAATGTTAACAATATAGCTTTTGTTTTGTAAGTCTTAAATTTTAGTATCAAAAACTGAATTTCTACATGTTTTTAAATTTAGATGATATATTTATTTGTCTCTAATTATGTTGTATAGCGTTTTTTTTTCCTTCCAGTTTTAAAAGCTTGTTCAGATGGCTTCATTTTACTTTTAGGAAGGGAAAAGAAATATTGCTATCAAAATAGTCTATTTTATTGCTTCACTTTATTAATGTCAGTACAATATTGAAAAAGTATCAACCTTCCATTGGTTGACTTTTACATATATTCTCAAATGTTAAATACTGATCCTAATTGTATTAAATGTCATTCAAACTCAAATTTAATATGTTTGTGCAAAGAGTTCATAAGACATATATTATGAAAAAGTGATTAAATTTTTCATGAATTACAGCAAATAGAACTGGAAACTGATTATATTGTTTACACACACACATATGTAGAGTTTCAAGAAAATTTTTAATGCAACTAACATTTTACTTTTTAATGGTATTTTGTTGTACAGAAATTAATCTTTTTCTGAATCAAAAAACACATTAAGAAACTATAATTGACGATACTTATTACTTTTTTTTGTGTGCTTTTTATACAAAATATTTGAAATTAATAAAATTATACAATAAAATCCATACATTTCATTGAGTCAAATTATTTATCTATATTTTTCTGTCACTGTGCTTTCTCATTTTAATAAAGAAAATGACTTGCAAAAATATAAAATTGGCTTTTTAATAATTGTTATAAAAATCTATTCAAATTCCAGGTTTAAATCCTATAAAAATTCAAAAGTAAATTACTTTTGTGTAATTTTAATACTAAGATATGTAAATATGTTAACTTTGTGAGTTAACTAAGACAAATGTTTCCTTTCCATTTTTAAGAGGTTGCCCTTAATGAATAAATTAAAATTTATTCTACTAGCTACTGTACCTAAATATGAAGATTTATAAATTCTGGGCATCATTAGCTATTTTTTAAATGAAACACGGCATCATTTTCTTTTGATCTCTGAATGATACCACAAGAACAAAGAAGTTTGATGTGTTCTTTGCTGAAAGTATGGTCAATAGGAACAAAATTTATCTTGTGCCAGTCATCACTAGTAAAAGTCCGGTCTTGTAATTCGAATACAAAATCCTGAAAAAAAACATGCAAAAATCATTTAAAAATGTGAGTTTATATCATAAACTAGTGTAGCTTGTAGTTTTTTCTAAAATTAAAGTGTTTTGTGGATTTAATAGTGTGAACGTTTGCAATAAAAATTTCCATAGCACAGTATTATGTACTGCAAGAATATCAGAAAATTAGTTATTTTTAAAACTTCAGCAGTAATATTTCTCTTTAGTATACTACATAATATCTTTTGCATACTACATGCCAGTGATATTTGAATTGAAAACTTTTTCTTTTTTTTCCTCCTTTAAAATGGAAAAGTAATGCACTTTCCAAGATAAAATTTAGCAGTCTTAGTTTTTCCATTATTAATAATTAGAAGAGACTTTAGATGCTGACTAATAAAGATATTTTTAATGTATTTATTTTCCTTATCTTAAAACACACAGAAGGTATCAACTGAAAATTCCTATATAACTGAATTTTTGTGGACAAATTATAATTTCTAAAAGGACGAGTCTGCATGGAAAAAGATACATTTTTCCATTTATAATATATTAAATCTTAAATTTTTTTTTCTCTCAAAATTCCATATGCGTTATAAACACACTTTGTACCATTCAAATATATATTACCATAATAATATTTATCTATTTTGATGCTTACAAAGACTCGCACAAAATGATACATTTATTTAATTGATACCTTCTGATATAGAAAAAAAAAAATGTCTTTCTACTTACTTTAAGCACTCTATAGAAGCTTTTGGTAAGGACTTCTCCTGATTTATTTCGTATTGATGTCTTCAGCTAAAAAAAACCCTCTTTATATATTGTTTAATTTTTCAAATATAAAGCAACACATGAAATATAAATTTTGAAAAATAATGCAAAGAAAATTTCACAATATATTTTTTTTAAAAAACACTCATAGAAATCTTTTGTATTGACTTGATTTATAAAAATTCACACTCTAAAATAAATTTAAAGGCATGTGCATAGTAAAATTCAAGGGGAATGCTTATATATATATAATTAACTTTTAGAGATTAACTTTATGAGCAAAATTTTTTCAAAGATATAGGTACCAAAAAAAAAAATCATTGAATGTGACTTCATTTATTTACTATAAGTAAACATCCCAGGAAAAAAATTTAATGAATCGTGTTAAAATTTTCAGAGTCAATTTTTATTAGGTCTGCTATAGCAGCATTTTTTAAAACTAAAAAACTATAAAAATATCTTTTTATAAAAAAAATCGCATGAAATTGTATCAAAATTAAGGACACTATCAAAATTTTTTTAACTTTATTTCAGTGATGTTGTATTCTCATTGGATCTGTATAGCCAACAAGAACACTTCTTTCTGATTTTTTTTATTATGGCATCTTACATTAATTCTTTTTAATGGATATCCCGTTAAAAATATGCAAAATAGACCCTTTTATAAGTTCTGGTATATTTGTCTCAGTTTATGTGCATAAGGAACCTCTTATTGCAAATTTTTGTTTATGTTACAAAATTGGTTTCTAAATTGCAGAATTTGAAAGCTTTGTTGTGCCTGTTTTTTGGCACATTTTTGTAGATAGTAGAATCTTTCAATGAGCATCTTGTCAGTTTTTAAAGGTAAAGAGGCAACATCTTTTTTCTGATGCCATTTATTGAGCAACCCATACTTATTTATTTTTTCTCTTTAAAATAGGTAACTATTTTTTGCCTTACATTACTGTAACATTAGCTGCTATTAATGAATCTAAATGTTTAAAAGGTAACATACATTTTTCAAATTTATCTATAATGAGTTGGCTAATATTTTCTCAGGATGAATCCCCAAAAGGCTACTTTGAATTACACATTTTGCAGGATCAAACAAAATAATCACAGTGGCAAATAATTTCTAGTTTGAATCATTACTGTCATTTAATGCATTTGCAAAAATACCTTGACTATATGCTCTTTCTGACTACAATCTAATTCATTTATCTCAGTTGATGTTTTAGTGTTCTTACAGTCAGCAGTGCAAAACTTTGGAAACATTTTCCCAAATAGAGAGCTGACATGATTGACTGCAGTCAGAAGAAACATGTTCTACAAGAAAAGATGTAAACAGTATTTCAGCCCTGATTTGTTTGGATATAATCCTTTTGATAAAATGATCAACTATTATTTGATTTATCTTTTGTAGTATGCTTTGTTTTCATGCAATATAGGAAATATCATACAAGCCATAGTGTGTGTGTGTGACAAATACACATGTCAATATAACATACATCATGAAATACATATTTTCTGCCTTCTGGGATGCGCTTATACTCTACTGAAAAAGAGTTCCAAAAATTCTTTGTATGATTGAAGGTTTATTTTGCCTTTATAAGACCTTATGGTAAACAGAACAATTGACAAAAACTAATTGTGTAGCAATATGAAATGTAAGGAATACAAACACATGCAAAGAACAAAATGAATTGAGCGCTGGAAAGTTGTTACAGAGGAAGAAAGGTTAACTTCATTAATTTTTTAAAGACATACTGGGTACAAGTTTTACAGTTTTTATCTACTTACTTTTCAATAGTTGTGAATAGAAAATAATAAATAAAAGCTGTAGGAGCTGTTGGCGCATTAAAAATTTTAGAATGCATAAAAATGAATGATCAATGTGCAAATACCATTATAGTTTGTAGTTATGTACTTACTATAACTATATTATTCTTGTATGCAAAGAAGGACAAGAAAAAAACTATATTTTGAAGAATTTTCATTGTAAGAAAAAATTTGTAATAAAATGCAATAACGCTGTGTGGTTTTTATTTACCCATTCTTATCAAAAACACATGAAATAAGATTTTTATAAACTGTTACTAATACAAAGTGAAAATAAACATTTTTCACTAAAGAAGTACAGATTGCTAAAATGCATTTGAGAGATAAAGTTATTTTCCCTTAGTCGATAAAATAACAATACACTATTTATGCATTCCAACAACTTTTACATTTCTTCCTTGTGAATGTCATATCAAAATGATTTATAATAATTAAAAATATTTTCATTTCAAGTAATGTAAAAGAATTGAGTTAAGACATTAAAAATGTGATTAAAATTATTAATTTAAGTAAAATGTGCTCCATTCTAACAGTTCGAATCTTATGCTCATTTAATAAAAACCGCAATGCACATTGTGTTAATCAAGATTATATATATTCACACACTTAGCTATTAAATGATCATTTACATATGAAATATATTTAATTTCAACTGACTAAATATTAATAAATTTTGGATTTTAGATTAAAAATTCCCTTTAATTCAAATTAAGCTTGAATTTCTTTTACTGCATATTTTTAACTATTATCTCTGGAAAGAGACATCTTTCTAAAGATCTTGTATTTTAAACAATTAATAATATACAATTAGATTTTTTTAATATGTTCTTTTTTGTTAGCTTTAAACTAGATCAACTGATACAATAGAAACATAAATTGATCTCAAACCTAAAATTGAACTTCTTAAAAAAGATTCTTACCTTTTCAGAATTAGTTGAATAAGTGGGAAATAATCTTGATAGACGTCTCTGTCAGAAAGAATCTTTTAGTTAATAACTATTTAAGAAAAAGTTCAATGAATCTACATCAGAATGAATTAAAATTTTAACAGCTTTTTTATAAATCAGTATTATTCCTATTAGTTTATCTTAAATAGAGTGGTGCACATCTGTTAGTGTAGCACTGTTTGTTCTCAAGTACATGAATATAAAATATTAATTCAAAAAGCAAAATATAGAAAAATAATGAGTTCAAAATTAAAGAAAAATTTTGAGAAAAGTTGTTTATTAGGCTTACTTATGAATAAAAAATATAAAAAAAAATTATCTATACAATTGATATGGAATTGTTAAAAACATTTATTACGTTGATGAACAATTCCTTTGCCCCAAATAATTAGATAGCAGCTTCACCATCAGTTAGAAATCGCTATATTTTGTAATCCATTGAATTAGATAATTTATATGCAAAAAAATGTCAAAAAATAAAATAAATTGAATCATCATAATTAAAAGTTTTACTATGCATGATTGTATTAATTTGTGATTGATATCTTGTTGACAGAATTGTACCCATACAAAACCCAGTATCCTAATTTTATTTGGTATAAGCTATAGATGTCTAATAATTCACTGTATTATTTTAAAATATTTAGTCCCAATTGTAATAAATATGTTGTAATATATTTCATGTGTTTAAATTATTATTAGGACCATATATCTTTCATAATTTTGAAAATTAGGTCATAATATTTTAATTTACTGTAATATATTAACATAAATAAATGCATTTAAATATTTGTATTAAGACTGAGCTAGAAGTTCTGTAATCTAAATTAAGAATCCTAAATGACAGCAGCAATAATTACATTTGAAAAACTTCTTTTATGAGAAAAATGAAACAAAATTAACAATTTGTTTTTGTTTTGGTATAAAATCTTTAGCTTTGTGAGTGTGTGTGTGT